>VZTA01023065.1:13634-131870 GCA_013398855.1 Mohoua ochrocephala | reverse complement strand
CTGTACTTGGCACTGGTGAGGCCACACCTCAAGTCCTGTGTGGAGTTCTGGGCCCCTCACTACAAGAAAGATATTGAGGTGCTGGAGAGACTCCAGAGAAGGACAATGGAGCTGGGGACGGGTCTGGAGCACAAGTCTGATGAGGAGCAGCTGAGGGAGCTGGGGATGCTTAGCCTGGAGGCTCAGGGGAAACCTTATTGTTCTCTATGATTACCTGAAAGGAGGTTGTAGCCAGGCGGGGGTCAGTCTCTTTTCCTGACACAGGACAGGAGGAAACGCCCTCAAGTTGCGCCAGGGAGGTTTAGATTGGATGAATTTTTTTCGTGGAAAGGGTTGTCGAGCCCTGGAATAGATTGCCCAGGGAGGTGGTTGAGTCACCATCCCTGAAGGTATTTAAAAGTGATGTAGATGTGGCACTCAGGGCCATGGTTTAGTGGTGGACTTGGCAGTGCTGGATTAACAGCTGCACTTGATCTTAGCAGTCTTTTCCAACCTAAACAATTCTGTGATATTGTAATTAGTCAGTCATAATTGTTTGGAAACTTTTTGTGTTGTGGGGAGCACTTGTAGAAGTTTGCATTATCAATACATCAGGAACAATTTGCTGAAATGATTTGTGAAGAATTTTTTTAAATAGATAGTTTACAGGAAAACTGTCATCTTCTGACCAGAACATAAATTGAAGGAAAAAAAAGGTTATATCATTCATTTATCCTAGTTTATCTAGATTGTCAGATTTTGTATCCTTTTTAGCTTTTACAATGGAGTAAAGAGAGTAAACAGCTACTGTTTTGTTGTCTTTTTTGTTGAAGTTCAATACTAGTAATGCTGTATGGCAGAATGTCAATGAGTAATTTAAAAAATGTTTTTCTTTTCTTCCAGTGTAGGAGTTCCATATTTTAAATCAAATTTACCTTATGCTATGTCTGTTTCCCCCATGTTTTCCATTTCATGTATAAAAAGTAGAAAAGGCCCATCAGCTTGCTGAGGTGTATTCTGGGTGTCTCAATGTAACATGTCTCAATTGCATAAATGGATTTTGTAATCTTTTGCTCTGTTGCTTGCACAATGTGGATTAAGTTAATTATTTATAGCTTGTCAGGGCAGCTGTTGAAGTGTCCTGTGCAATGCAGGAGAAGTTGTATTGCACAGGAAACCATCCTACTCTGCCTTTTCAGTCTGGGTAGGGCCAGAAAACTTTTAAATTGATAGCTGAAATAATTTAGCAATCTTTTCCCCAGAGGAAAGAATCTATTGTATTTGTCCCGTCAAATAATTTTTCTTTGCTTACTTTTTTCCTTTAATTTTTTTTTTTTAAATTTTCCTTTAAAAGTGTCTCTGGTCTTCCCTAGCCACTTCTCTCTAGCCACTGGTTGTTCCAGCTTTTGGTGGTTATGTTACCTACACGTCTCTCTCATGGCCCTTCGAGGAAGAGCAGGTGCTCCTAGGCCAGACATGAGCCCATGTCAAGCTGGAAGGAGCAGCCACTAGACTGAGGTAGGGACAGGGTCACTGAGGCTCCATGGAGTGTTGGTCCTTGCTCACCATTCTCCTTTGTACGAGCAGTGGGATGTCTGGGCTTTTTGCAGGTCCTCTCTTCTTTTAATGTCTGCCTGTGAGAAGGTTCACTGCATTTAAGCTGGTCTGCACCAAGTCTTAGCCTGGAGCAGTGATGGGAATGCATATCCCAGTGCTGGTGTCCTGCTGAAGGCTGTGGAGTGACCAGAGCAGGGCAGGCAAGAGAAATACCCTGCTGGTGCCCCGTTGGCCATCCCTGCCTGCCTTCACTGGGAGCAGGGCCCAGGCACTGTCTGCCAGGCCCCTGACCTCCCCTACAGTCCTGCTGCTGACCTCTCCAGCTGACCAGCCCTGGGATCCTCTCCCTCTGCTCGCCCAATAGGGGCCTGCTTTTTGTTAAGTCGCTGCTGAGTCAGGCTTATCACAAATAAGCAGACCCTGACCGTGAAAGTTCTAAAATTGTTTTTCCCTTTCATTTATCCTGAACATTGTGTCACCTTTCTGCATCCAAAGTTCCCCTGACGTCAATGTAGGTAAGGGATCAAGGACGATTATATCTTTTTCTTACAGGAATCCTGACATGAAACCGGTCAGGTTAGCAGACCTGAGAAGCTCAAAGCACAGGAAAACAAAATCAAAGAGGTCATCAATAGTGCCCCAAAACTGGTGGGTACTTCATTTTATCGATGTGTATTTTTTTATTAGTTGTTTTATTGTAAAAAAAAGTTCTTCTGCTAGATAGATTTTCCTGAGATACAAGAAAGATGTGAATAGCTATAAATTGAACCATTCCATTTACATCTTAGGAGACTGAAGCATTACTTGAGAGTCCGTTCTCACCAGAACTCTTTAACCAAATAAGATATAGCAGACATATTGGAGTTGTGATAAGACAATATGCTTTGAACTCTAAATTCTCCTGCCCTTGGAAATTCACTGGATTATGCATTGTGGAATAAGCTACTTTATAGTTGTTTCTTCTTCCAGAAAACAAAACAAACCACTCTTCCAGGAAAATTAGTAGTACTTTTGTTGTTCTTCAAGCTTATGTTGTTTTTGTGCTGCTCAGGTCAGCGTGGAAAAACAGTCTAATATGTTTACTTTTGCTTAATTGATCTTACTTTGGCTTTGCATCATTTTTTCTGGGGCATCTGTTTACATTTCTGTTCATCATTTCTGTTTACAGTCTGGGAACTGTAAACAAAGTGAAGATATGTACATGTTACATTTCAGTCAACAGGGTACAGAACCTGGGTTCAGATTCTAGTCTCAGTGAAAACAGTGGGTGGTTTCTCACTAGGTGGAATTATTCAGAAAGCATTTGATGTTTATTTAACTTCTCTCCCACTGAGTGTGGTGAGAAAGGAGCTCAGCACTGAGTTCTCATGAACATTTCACCCTTGTTGTCATCACTGTTTGTCCTGCTGTTTGGTCAGGTTGTCCAGCTTTTGTACTGCAGTAATATTTTTTCTAAGATGAAACTAGCTTTTTTATCCACATAGAATTGAGAAGTGTAATGTATATAAAAGGCTGGTTTTCTAAGAATTTTCCTTTTATACAGATGGCTTTGTACACTTTAAAGAATATAAAAGGTAGATATAAAATAATAATGTCTCTTTTTTTGTCTAAGTATTGGTTCTATTCATAGAAAAGTTGAGACTACTCAATACATTACTTCAGTAGATGGATCAAAGTGGAGATTTGAAGGCCAGCTTGGTTAAGGCTTTCCTTTTGTAAAGGAAGAGGCAAGGATGAAAAATGGCACCTGCCTCTGAAGAATAAAATACAGCTTCTGGAGCAGTGTCTAGTGAAAACCTGTCTACCATCACATTTAGCTGTTTCTAAAGCAGTAATCATCATATCTCTAACTGGCTGCCACTCCTTGATCTTATGGATCTTCTGCTAGTTTGTGGTTCTTCCCCTATTCTGCAGCTGCTCTGTCTGAAGTGGAAGTGGCGGAGCAGAGAATAACAGACTGGGGCCTTGTTCCTCATCTTTGTCCACCATCACTGTGAACGTGGCTGACAGCAATAACCTCCTGAACTAAGGAGATTAAATGGGAACAAGTAAAATCTAGGAACACATGCAAATATTTGCTGACCACTGCAACAGATCAATTCACTAAAATAAAGATCTGACTCTCTGCCGTGCACAGCTGTGATATGGGATGATGTGATGATGGAAAAAAAGAAGGCATTTCAGATGACCATTAAAATTCCTCAGGATCTGGGTATTTGGTATCAATACCTCGGTGTTGATGATGCTGGAATCCTGTCAGTTTTTCTCGTGGTGTTTCAGCTCTCAGTGCTGGTTACTGTTTGCATCCTTGTGCTTAACGTTCTGGAAGGCATAGAACATGCAGGAGGTTCAGTGTTACAGGCTCCACACTAGTCCCTTATAAAAGCTATTATCTGCTGCAGTAATTACCACCATAAAAATAGTAAGAAAAGAACTAGGTCTTTCCTCTGGGCTATCTTAGCCTATTTTTTTTTTTCTTCTGAAGCTTTTGTTGTAGATCACAAGGTTTATGACACAGAAATTAAATTATCTCCCTTGTATCTCATGTATTCTATTGTGGTGATAAACCAAATGATATTTTAGGACCACTGCTGCAGCTTCTCTGGGACAAAAATGCTTTTATATATGTAATCCAATTAGGATTGGACCCATTATGGTCTTCAAGGGGAGATGGATTTGAAGTTCTGAATTCCACTCCACTGTGTTTTTGTTTGTATGGGATAGCTTGTACTTTGTTCAAGGGAATAAAACCTTTTTTTTTTGTACTGTCTTTAATAAAGTGAGCAATGTTGGCTCCTTTAACCGCTTAACTTGAGTTGCTCTTCTAGAGCTGATTTATCTCCTGGAAGGATCACTGAAAAACCATTTCAAAGAAATCACAGGTTTACTCAGCAGAAGCCAGACGTTGTGATTGGACATTCCTGTATTGCTATCAATAGAGATAACAGAGCAGGAAACAACTAGCAGCCTGTTATCAATTTCTGCAGTCCCAACCTTGTTAACCATTAGGACACAACTTACCTTGTCCTGGGAAAAGAAAATGTGAGAATTTCTGTATACACACATCTTTATCTTACTCTTTTGCCACTTTTCTCAAGTATTTTTCTAAGCTCTGGTTAAAGCCCATCTTGTCATCTTAATTTAACAAGGTTGTTAATCATGTTTA
This sequence comes from Mohoua ochrocephala, assembly GCA_013398855.1. Taxonomy (NCBI): domain Eukaryota; kingdom Metazoa; phylum Chordata; class Aves; order Passeriformes; family Acanthizidae; genus Mohoua; species Mohoua ochrocephala. Next base: position 127,168 of record VZTA01023065.1, on the reverse strand, counting down.
CATCAGGATACATCATCAGCGTTCTCCAGAAAGTACAGGTATAGCTGTACTCTAGTTAGTCTTCATTAGTCATGCTGGGTATTTTATTGCAACAGCCTGCAATTAATTTGTCAGTAAATAGCAAAACCTCACAGTGCCTGCTTGAATGCTGCAAAGTAGCCTCCTGCCAACCCATGAAAACTATCAGCTCTACCTTTTGTTCTCAGATATATAATAATATTGGATATAAAATGACAATGGGGGAAGCCTTTTTTATCAGAAAAGGAAGCCACTCCAAGTCAGAACGTAGATGAAAACTTTGTGATATTTGTCATCAGGTGGTACAAAGGGCAATCATGTAAAGGATCAGAAATATTTGAGATCTGCACGTTCATCATGCAAATATTTGAAGAAGCACAACGGAAGTAATGTATTAATCTCTCTTTTAACTGGTTTCCAATTGAATTCTTGAAAAGTGGAAGTAACTTGTTCTTCACGAATTAGAAAGCTTCAGGAATGATGGTGTAAGACTTCTATTCAGTGCCCTTAAATGTTCATACTTGGGCTTAAAGTCTGTCACTGAAAACAACGAGTCTGACTACAAGGTACTTCTGTTTGAAAACAATCTAGGCAATTAAAAATATATCTTCTGAGCAGTCAGGGGATCAAAGACACATTTTAGATGTACATCATTACAGGCTTTCTACATACAGTCACCTTGCTTCCCTGTCCGTTTTTAACAAACTAAATTTTGACACTATGAAGGCTCTTTTAGTTCAAGTTGAGCCTATAGGATATCAGGAACATGGCTTGAGAAAATCTGTCTTGTGGACATTAGGTAGGATTGGAGGGGAAACACAGGACTGAAGTAATTTAAGTTTCAACTTCTGCAATATGTGCTTAAGATATTATCCAGTTTGTAGGCTGTTCAATTTTCATTTTGTAAGCAGTTTATCTTTCATGCGCTGCTTCTCTTGGAAGGGCATTCCTCAATGTTACTGCTATAATGTTTATGGCTTTTCTAATTTTCACCTTAAATGATGCATGCTGGGTTTTATAGCAACTGCGCTTGAGCCAGAACTGTCTTTTTCTTTCCTGCCTGATGTTTATTGTCTGTTACTGTTGCTTGGTGGGAAATTATTTAGAATGAATTTGTTTTGAAGAGAAATCAAGAGAGCCTGGGGGATACGAGCTGACCATGATGGCTGCAGTTTGAGACAACTGGCCTGTTTCAGTGATGATGATGGCATCTGCTCTCCTGCACCATGGTAATAACAAAACTCTTCTGAAAGTCTCTGTGGGACTGACTTGCCATGCCTGCCCAGTCTAGATAAGCCATCGTAATGGCAGAAGCTAGCTGGGAGCTAGAAGGAAATCACAGTGCAAGGTACTAAGATGTGCAGGTCTCTGTTCAGGCGGGGTCTGTGGAGAGAGGCAGTCTTTTTCCTAGGCAGACTTACGTAGTTGGAGGATGCTCACAAGCTTTTGGCATACAAATCCCTCCCAGACAGAACGGTCAAATGCTCGGTTGATTCAGGAAACCTTTTTGGTTCTTTGTTAGCAGAAGCAGCTGTGGAGGATTTCTTGTCTTTTGAATGAACTGCCCATCAAAATACTGCATTCTGAAATGAGAAAAGAATTACCAGTGAGATACACAGGGCAGCCAGAGGATTTGTGCAGATGCCCAGGCAGGTTTAGGACCGTATACAAAATAGAAATTTACTTCATATGGCTGGTATCAGAGTTTTGACAAGGAGCCCCATGCTAGACTGCATCCAGTGTATAGACAAGAGAAAACTAGGTATTGCCATCTCCCAAGCAAAATTAATTCATACCTTCACTGGGGCAGAACAAAACAAGCAAGGCAGACCTCTGTGTAGAGACTCTCATGTGAGGAAAAGTAGTGAAAAATTAGCCATGCATGGGTATGGTATGGGAACTAGTTTTCACTTAGTTAATCTGGCCCAGAAGCTCCTACTTGCCTGTGCAGGGATCTTGGAATATCCTGGTATTGTTAGATGCCAGAGAGGCAGTGCTTTAGCAGCTGTTCAGAAGAATAAAGAGCCCTGTGTGGTTCTTGCAGCTGATTCCCTCCCCTTTCCTCCTTGGAACACCCACTGGAGACAATGCTTCCACCTGTGACGGGGCAACAGCCAGTCTCTGCAAGTGAACTCTGCCTCCTTCTGGGACAGAGATATAATGTTTAAATACAAAAGATGCTCCCAAAATGTCAACAGATGAAGAGAAAGAAAGATCGAGAAGAGGGTATGATTTTACTGAGTTAGGTTATCGGGACTGGTGTATGAAGTCTCTCTCACATGGCACCTGGAAGCAGGTAAAAGACAAGTGATAGGTGTCAAGTTTGGTGCTGCTGAAGACAAGGAACACACATTAACAGGCCCACTTGAAAAGAAGTTGCTTTTCAGGTCAGATATCTGAAACATCCTTTGTTTGGCCCACTGGAAGTAGGCAATGGAAGAAACACTGAACGAATTGAAGTAAGTCTTGCTTTGCTCATTGTTGTGAAGAATAGTGACAACCAGGGCTCCTCAACAGAAGGCTGACTTAATTAACTTTGTTCATTTCTTCTTCTCATAGGAAGACAGGTGGTAGGACTAAGAAAAGAGCTATAATTAAACTCCACCCATCTTCAAAAGCAGGTGAAGAGATCATAATTCATGCAATAAATCCATACAATTAGACAATATTTGTACAATTAGAAGCTGAACACTGAGTGATTAGTGATTCATGAATAATGAGCTAGTATCCACTCACAAACCTCAGTGAGGAAATCAAATTCATGTTTGTTTTGCGATGATGATCTTTCTCAAACCTCTATCTGTAACCAGAAAGGAATTTAGACACCTCACAAGAAAGTGCATGAACATAATTTCTTTTTTATAAATTCTGAGAAATGCCTTTGAAAAAATGTGCAGTACCTTACTTTTGTAATCATATGGCAATTTGATGTGGAGATTTTTTTGGGTTTTGGTGTTTGGGGTTTTTTGGAGTGTTGTGTTATTACAGAGTATTAAGTCTACTGTGTTAGGATCCCCAGAAGGTTTTGTGTCTTTGAGCTCTCTTTGGAGACTTTGACACTAAAGTGTGAATGTCCCTATCCAGTAAGATAAAAGGTCCACTTCTTTCGGGAACCTGTCTTCACCAGCGGTTGATAGGTGATGCCAAAGAGAAGAACAAACATCCTCAGGCAACACACTCTGTCTTTACACTCAATCTGTAATCATTTCGCTATGATTTTTTTTTTTAAACTCATACAGAGAACACTCAGAACAAAAACCACAGCCACCAATAGTTGAGGCTCTAAAAATTTTAGGAAGTAGGAGATGGTGCGTACAGCTCTAATTAACCTCGCATGCCTGCATGGCTGACCCTGATAACAGCAGGTGGAGACCTCTTAAGATCCCTGAAGAGTGTCCAGTGTGTGCTCCCACAAAGATCCACGTGCCAACAGAAGAGGGATCACCAGAACTCAAGCAAACAAGTTGTTTCCACTTCAGGGGAAGGATGTTGTCCACAATGATTTAGCAACAGTGGCTCCTGCCAGAGGGGCAGTGGGCACACAGAGCGTGTGCAGACACTGGACGCTCGATGCAGGGGGTACTGCATTAAAGCACTGACTTGGGACTCTGGTTTCTTTTGTATTTGCTTTACAAATTGCTCCTCATAAATCCTTTCATAGAATTCTCTTCAGAGCCACCTCTACTTTCTCCTTTCCTATTTCCTGGAAAAGGAACATGAGAACAGGGCAACAAATCTTTTCACTTCTGTTTGTTTTAAATCTTCTCCTTTGTTACCCCGGCATTGTTTCCTTGTATTTTCATGCATTTGCCTAATTCTGGCAGTAAACTCCTGGCAGGAATGGTGTTTCCATAAATTTTACTGTATTTATTGAGCTACACATGTGGTCATCTGCAGAACAGATTATTACTATTATTATTATTATGATTGCAGCAGCCAGGTCTGCAGGATTAACCTGAATGTCAGAATGAGGAAAGTCATCTGCTTTTTAAAAAATATATATTCTTGACTAATATCAACTGCTTTCCAAGCTCTATAGTGAGTGAATGAGACTGCAAGGAATTTTGAACTTCTAAAACATTCCCGTCTCAGAGTTATGAATGGGCAAAGGGATGATTTCTAAAATGGGAAACCTGCTAGACTTTATCTGACTGGTAAGTCGGAATACTTTGTCTCATAACTAATTTTTGTTTCACTGAGGAAAGTTTTCCATTTCAGCTCACTTAAGGGAGTTCTGTGTTGAGAGCTGAGGGTTTTGTGGGTCGGCATTTTTAGCTTTCACTTTCTTTTCTGTGATTTCTGGTAATCCTCTGTTCTATTTGAGGTGGGATTTCAAAATGGACAAGAAATTTCAATAGCACAAGCTCTCATGCTCCAGAGTTATTTAGAGCACTAGGAAAATTCCTGTTCTGTATGTTTTGGTTCTTTGCCTTTGAAATGGGCAGTAATAGACTTCCCCATCAGAGTGGTGAGAGAATTAGTGAATTTGGTGTTCTGTGATCGGTCATTCTGTTGACATGAGGTCTGAAGTTTTAAATTACCATGTAATCTACATATAGAGATCATTATTGTAGTTGTTTTTAATCTTTATTTTTGTCTTATGTATACATTAGGTTGATGGATCATAACTCAATAAGTTGATGGATCAAATTCCTGTGATGGAATATCATAAGGTGCTGTTTACTGATTTAGCAGAAAGGGATAGTTTACCAAGGCGAGGCAAAAATTTGAGTATGGGCTTCCTTAAAAAAGAGATGACATGATTGCAAGTGTTCTTTGAACCTAAGAACTGCATCATACATTATGGAAAACACGGATTAGGAAACTAAACAAGTTTGATTTTGGTGTTAATGCTGTAATGGCTGGTTGCTTTAAGATTGCTGTAATAACACGTTCCTTGTGGTTATGAGTAATAATTGCTATTTAAAATATTACAAAACTATTAATGAGTACTAAGCTTGTGTACACTAATTTTGAGATTGAAGCTTGCTACGTGAGGGGAGTGCTTGTGTAAATTTTGCACATAAATATAAAGCAACAGAGCTGAAGATTACTTGGAGAAAAGTGTTTTTCTAGTACTCTGATATTGCAAAGTGGGAGGTGCCAGACAATAGGTGTCAGCACTGGTTCAGCTATGCACAGCTTCTCTGCAAACGTAGATTAAGGCAGCTGGTGTTAAGCACAAGTTTGCTGTGAACTCTACTTTTAGCAAGCCGAAATGCCTGTAAAGAAGTGCTGAAACAGTGTTTGACACTTGTTATAAGATAGCTTTTCTAGGGTATAGACTGGAAAACAGAATAAATGAGGCAGAAGATAAAAGCTGGTAAAAATAATGTATGCATTGTATTCACTGTGAAATGTTTCCACAAGGAAAGACTGTTTCTGAAAATTGTAATTTAATTAGGTTTTCTTGTTTCATGAATTATTCAGAGAGGTTCCTGAGAAGAAGACTTTGATAGAGTCTTCTTTTCTTTAAAATCCCTTTCCCAAGGATTTTAAAGAAATAATAAAAAAAAACTAATCAAAGCTAATTGAAACTGAAGAAGGAAGGCAAAAGCACAAGAATCAGAACGGAGCAGACAGGATAAGGTACAGTGGTAGGAAACTTCTACGAGACTTTGGAACTGTGCTGTTTTGTGGTGGAATTTTCAACTGGAACTAGGGGGTTTAGATATCTTGTTCATGAAACCAATGCATGTCACATGCAGGGGCCTGTGGATGATTCTGCAACACCTTTGGAAGGAAAAACAGGAAGACTTCACGCAAAATGTGTGGCTGTGTAATGGAGAAGCCAAAAGAAACCGCCACCAGGGAAATGGAAGACAAAAAATCCTTGGTTTTCCTCCGTGTTTTACTGGCAACATGCACCTAGGAACCAGGATGTGAGGATTAAGCCAAAAAAGGTAAGATGAAATGCTTTAAGAGCCCAGGGTAAACACTATGGTCTTAGCCCAGCACCTCAAAAGAAGTGCTGGATCAGAGCTCCAGTTCTCTAGAATTGCTTTTATGTGGACAAACACATACCTGTTTAAATTATGTCCTCCCAGGTAGAGGGTACTGTAGCTTTAAAAGTGTGGGGAAAAATAGTGAAATAGTCTTGCAGTCAGTCTACCAGCAGATGAGCACGGATCAAGGAGTTTTTTAAATAAGCAGGTGCCATCATTAGAGACCTCTGTGTGGTGGATGGCTGTGCACGGAGCAAGGGAAACAGCTTTTTCTTGTCAATATTTGGTGAGGGTTAGCTGGGAGAACTCCCCCCTCCCTCCCCTGAAGTTTGCATTGCATTGCAAAATCCTGTGAATTCCTTGCTAGCAGCCGTGTCTGTGGCACACGGCGAGTGCCCCGAGCCTGGCAGGATAATCTAAAGGAAATGCAGCTCAAATGTGAGTGATCCTCTGCTATATAAAAAGGGGGCGGGTCACTCTGCTCATTCCAGCTCCCTTTCTGTCATTAGGGCTGCAGAAGCACCAACCAAACGCAGCTGGCACGCCTCTTCCTTGCCTCTTATATAATATGGGGTTTCACAGGGCACCGATGTAGCAATAAAGTCAAACATTGTTGAGGCAGACTCGTGCTACTCGTGGTGTGGCTGGTGCTCACTTGGCTGTGGGGACTAGGGCTGCTCTCGCAAGGGTGGTCTGTGGCCCTGTTTGAGTGAAGTTTGAGTGAAGTTTGGAAGGTGTGCAGGATGGCTCCAAACGAGGCAGGGGATGAACTTGTTTTCTTTGTGAATGGTAAAAAGGTAAGGAAGATCCCAGTTTTCTGTCCAGCTTGCTCCTGGATTGTGGCTTGATTACTTACTTTTCTAGTTGTCTTTTTCCTCCTCTGAAGTTTTCTGATAGGAACACAAATTCCATGGCTTTTAAATATTAAATTGTGAAGACTACATATTGCTTAGCTCAAGTGGCTTTCTCTCTTCTTTGACTTTACCTTGTGAATTATTCAAGGAGTAACTCAATTACATAATGTTCCTTTTAGATTTTAGATTTGTTGGCAATAATTTACTACAGTTCTGAGGTAACTACTTATAAATTAGTGTGCACTGCTTAATACAGGCATTTCTGCTAGAAATAATTTCAGTACTTACAACAGATCTGGAAAATTTAACTCAGATGTAAGCATCCATATAAAATTCATATGTTCAATAAGTAATTCTAACATCTGGTTTTTGAAAGGGATTTAGAAAAATGTTTATTCCATGTCCATTTAAGAGGTTAGAAAACTCTTCAGAATGAAAGCCCATTTACTGATGCTGATTCCTGAAAAGAACCTAAGAAGTGACTGTGTCTCACAGGAGGCTGGGGGGCTCATTGCACATGATGGACACATTTGAACAGTTTGTCCCAGAGCCCCCTTTCCTCACTTTGGACTTTACCTGGCTATCAATGCTGCCTTGCCTCTTCAAAAGCTTGTAACAAGTCAAAACTGACTCTTTCTTTGACCAGTGACTACCAAATTAATTCTGTTTCTGAGCTCAGCTTGGTGCTAATATTGCCCCACCACCTTCCCCTTGCCTAGATACTTGGGCAAGGAAACTCGTGCCAAAGCAGCTTCCTGCTGGGAAACCTGGGGAGGGGAGAGAGTTGCATATCCACTTGTGTGGAGCCAAGTGTTTGCAAACTTTCGCTGTGCACTGCTTCGGGGTAAATCTTGTAGTGCACTAAGTTTGGGCTAGACAATTAGTTTTTTAATCCCTCGAGGGATCACACAATACTCTCAGTTGGTTAAAAAGCTCTGTGCCCTGCCTTACAGACTGGCACAGGATTACTATCCATTCTGCTTTTTTTAGTCTTTCATGCTAGTTTAATCAAGTGTAAATGTGGATGAGAGTGTGGTTACAATTAGGGGTTTTGGTTATGAATTTGGATCCCAAACTGGATTGGAATTAGAACTTTCCAAGGTACTAGTGGATTTGACATCAATGTTTTGTTTTATTGAAGTACCAACAGTTTATTGAAGAATGAAGTTTATCTAGTATGCAGTAAAAGTTAGTCATAGAGCTGTTGAATGTAATACTGATGTGGAGCCCAGGCTTGGTTCTGAGGTTTTATAGAGAAGGATGACAACTGAAGCTTTGCTCACACAGATTAGTAGTGGTTCATATGTGTTAATTGACATATCAGCCGATCATTGTTTCTAGAGGGAGATGAAAACTTGAAGCTCCAAGTCAATTGTAACTAGATAATTGAGTCTGGTAATTGAAATTAGGGCACGGGATGGTCTGTGAATTTTATCTGATGCATTTTCTGCTAGGGTGGGCACAGGTGGCACACCATTAACTTGTTGTCTTCTTGCTCTGTGAAGTTTTAGTGAGATCCCTCCTTCATGAATCTCAGTTTGTAGAGGGCGAACTTGGAGCTCTTCAGATCTTGCAGTAGGAGGTTGCCACAAATGTGTTGGGTGATCCAGACCCTGATACAGGCCAAGCATCCCGTCTTGTTTGGGTTTTTTCCTGGTATGCCCTAATGAAAGAGAATTGTAGTGCTGGTGCCAGATCAGCTAAGGTTCAAAACCAATATGCCACTCATGGCAGGTATGAAGAGTTTGTAAACAAATTCCTACATGCAGTTACAGGTGGTGCTCCAGCGCTGGCTGGTGCTCAGGTATTACAAGACTGCTCTGTGTAAACTGGTAGAAAAGTCCTTCTTCCTGGAGAAAACTTTTGGCTAACACATGAAAATGTCTATTAGTCAAAGCCCAGAGCTGGCCCTGTGGGACTCTCTTTTATGCACGGGGGGTGAGGCAGAGAAGGGGAGAAAGAGCAGCCAAGGCCCTGAAGGCCATCAGCAGAAAACAACCTGTTCATTTTGGATCTTCTGTCTGTCCTTGCTGTGTCCTGCAGACAGTGAACCTGCTGTGAATGACACTGGCTTTGGTGCATTTCAGCAATTTTTATGGAACTGCTGTTCCTGTTTACAAAAGCCATCTCTCAGAGCTGAGACTGTGTGCATGTGTAAAGGGGGTTTATCACAGTGTGATCTTGGCAGCTTGGCTAAAAAAATCGCCCCGGGGATGATTAATATTACCAATGGTACCAACTCATTTAAATGTCAAAGCTCTCTCAGCATCCTTTCCTACTGCCCCATGGAGCAGGCAGTGCTAGTAAAGGAGCAGGTTTCACTTGCTCTACCCAGAGCCTCCAGTGGCTTTGTTTTTCTATTCCCTTTTTTGGGTGTGTTGCTAAAGCGGCTCAAGTTACAACCCGACCAAATGCAGGTTTAAGAGAGGGAATTGGACTCACAGAGCAGTCTGAGCTGTGGCAATGCATGTGGAGTTTGTTGGGATGTTGCTGCACGTGAAAGGTTATGTGATGGAAGGAGTGGTGGGAAGTGCCTGGGCGATTCTGCTGGAATAGCAGGTAGCAAGAGGGGAAGTGGAGAGGCAGGCATTAATATCTTCTCTCAGGTGACCAGTGGCAGAACCTGAGGAAACAGCGTGAAGCTGGCTCAGGGGAGGTTTAGGTTGAATATTAAGAAAAGGTTCTTCAGCCAGAGGGTGGTTGGGCACTGGAACAGGCTCCCCAGGGCAGTGGTCACAGCACCAAGCCTGAGAGAGTTCAGGAAGTACTGGGACAATGCTCTCAGGCACCTGGTGTGATTCTTGGGGTGTTCTGTGCAGGCCCAGGAGTTAAGCTTTGATGGTTTTAGTGGGTCCCTTCCAACTCAGTATGTTCTATGATTCTAAGTTAGGATATGACTCTATCCATCTGGAGCCCTCACTAAATATTCCAGTTGATTGACTGCAAAGAATGTGGTAGCATGGCCAGTGGGAAAGGTTACTGCTGTGTGAATTCCCGGCAGCTTGGCATTGATAATGAGCTGCTGATATTCTGTCACAGTACAAAACCACGTGATAAGAGGTGGTTTGTAAGATAGGGACATGGACTGCAGCAAATTCTTCTCTCTTGCCTTAGCCCAGTCTGCACTGTTGTCCAGAAAAAGCCTCCTTGGAACAGCTGAGCATACTTTACATTCAGGACTGTTTATTTTAAGCACCTGTTTACTTCGCTGGGCATAAAGCTTGGCACGCTACTAACTCAAAGTTATCTTAATAGTCTGCCTAGACTAGAATGCAAGTCAGCATGCTCAATTTAAAGCTAATAGTGGCAATCTTTTTTCCCTCAGCTGGCAAGTTTGTCTCACGCATATGTAGCATGTAATTTTAGTGCAAGCACGTGGAGTCAATATTTCTATTTGTATTCTGAATGCTGAGGGAGGAGCTATGCTGGAAGCCACATCAGACCTCTTACCTCTTCCAAAGTCTGTGGATGTTTGATTGCAGATGGGACCAGCTAAAAGACAGGACTTTTTGAGCTTTGGGACCCTCTGGGTTCTACATAAACAGTGAGCTTTCAGTGTGCTGGTTTAAAGCAGAACAAAATGTTCTCATGACCAATAGCAGATTTACATTGTGTGGTTATATCTAGTTTGTTCATCTGTTCTAATCCTTTTTCCTAGTAAATGAATTTGAAGTATCTCATTGACTTCAGGAATAACACATTCACAGATTTTAAGGTCCTAGGGGACCTTTATGTGTGACTGGTCTGACTTGCTGTGTGGCAATCTGGTAAAAACCTTCCAGTTTCTCTTCTTGCAACTTATTGAGTGACTGGGGACTTGTGATTGAATGGGAGCTTGTCCTTCAGGAAAGCATCTGCTTCTCATTTATAGGCCCCAACTGATGGAAAGCTTAGCATGTTGTTTGGTAAACTGGGAAAGTGTCTGTTTTCTCTTTCTTTCCGTTCCTCTATTTACCTTGTTCAACTACTGTTCTTTTAAACTGAAAAATCTTTAACTTTCTGGGAATAATAATTTAAATATGATGCTTTATGTTGTAAAGGCAAAGTTATCTGAATTAGTGAAAGGCAGGTAGGGAAGCCAGAAAACAAAATATTTATTGAGGTTGAAGTTTTGTGCATAAAGTTATGGGGAAGTGAGCTCGAGTCCATGGGCTCTAAAGGTGTAAAGTACTGCTTCAGAACCTGTTCTGTGTGGTACTTAATAGCATAAAGAACTGCAGGGCCAGGCTGGGCTCTCTGCTGAGGTGGATCTGAGTATTTAAGATTCCTAGAATCAGCAGGCAAATAGACATGTAGTACAAACACAGCAGTACAGAGCAAATTTGTTGAGAGTCATTTGACTGTCTGTGCTGTCCTAACATTTTCAACAATGTTTCTTTGTGCATTTGATTAATAATTAAGCTACCAAATGCAGTAAAATCCGTTTTTGAATCTGTCAAAATGTGACTGTCTTTCCGATATACCTTCAATATGACATTTGATTTTAAAAAAAACAAAATAAAACAAAATACCAAATGCTATAAACCAGTAACTTGCCAAAAAGGAAACATTTCTTTAACTGCGGTATCTAAGTTTTCTGATCCTACAACCACAGAAAGCAATGGATGGGTTTCAGTTTCTTTCTGTACAAGGACACTGGGGGAGGTGAGCAAGAACTGTGATATTGAGCTGTGAATCATATTGTACTGGGCATCAGAAAAGATATGTTATCCCCACCCACAGGGTTTTAAAATATTTTAAGAACAAATCACAGCAGGCGATTGCAACAAACCACTGGAGAAATGATAAGTTGGAGGACAAACCAGCATCAACGACAATGAGCAAAAGGCAAGAACAGCAAAAAATTCTCACTCTGTGCCCAGCAAGAGACTCATCAACAAGCATCCTCCCACCAGGAATCTGAAGTGAAGAGAAATGACTCCTTGATTTCTGATTGATGTGTGAGATTTGTGTTAATCCAGAATGTTCTCCAAACTCTCGCCCATGATCTCCCTCTGATCCCTAGTCTCTGCCAGAATTGCAGATATACAGCTCCAGTGGAGTAGTTTGAAGTGACTGAAGTAGCAAGCCAGGGCTGTTGGCTTGAACAGAGTAAGGGTGTGGATGGGTTGGGATGTGGTGGAGGACACTTTCTGATAAAGTTGGGCAAAGCTTTGACTTTGGGACTTCACACATTTTTACTTCACTAAAAGTGCATGGAGATGAGTGGTTAAATGAAAAATGAAGGACTAGGCCTGCCTTTTATTTCCTACTTCCTGAAAAGAAGCCAGTGGGCCAAACTTTTAATTGCTTGGTTTGAGTACATAACAGAGTGCTTCTTGGACTCTTTCAAGAAAACCTCTTGAGACGTTTTCTTTGATATAAGCACAGAATAGTCTTTAATTGTTCTGGAGTTTTTAATCTGTGCCTGACTATCTTGGAAGCTGCTTTGGAAGGGTTTGCAATGGCCATTGGCACAGGCACGAGGAAGAAACTCTGCATGACAGTGACAGTGTGAGTAGCTGGGGAAGGCTCTTTGCCTGTGGAATGGCTCTGAAAGGCCATTTGTCCACTCGCAGTCACAGGGATGTTTGGAATTTCCTATTCATGGCAGTTTGTTTGCCAAACTGCTGCAGAGGGATGTATGGGCTTACTCTGAACCAGATGGTCATGGAAGAGCCACTGCATGCTTTTATTTGTTTCTATGCATCCAGGAGGTGAGGGAACAGGGGCAACAGTAAATAGCAACAGTGAATGCTGCATGATCTACAGTATGACGTTCCCAATCTAGAATGGACTCTTTTTTCCTGGATATCATCCCTAGTGCGGGAATGAGATGTGCAAAAAGTGACCAGTTGTGTTTTGTAGCAGCAATTTAATCAGTTAGTTCTAAAAAGGTGAACTCAAACAGGAAGTATGAACCTTGTCTCTTTAGAATAACCCTGTCACGTGTCAAAGGCATAAAACTGAAGCAGTACAGAGGTTGGAAGGTTTCTTATCAGCTAAAACCAAAAAAACAACAAAAAAAAACTTGCACAAATGACCTCTGTTTCAATTTGCCCTTCGAACTGGGAGTGATTAATTTAAATAAACTGTAACTATTGTACTTAGGACTTGAATAAAATAAGAGCCAAGAGCATGATTACATTCTGGCACACAGTGAATTTGGAAAAGTTTCTTGACACTTTATTAATAACAGAAAAAGGGGAGGGAGGACAAGCCTTGTGGCCATTTGGAGGCGAGGGCAGAACTTCAGTTTCTGACCACTGAGCAGAGGTTGAAGTAAAATGTCTAATGGTTATTTTATGTCTAATGGATAACTGCTGTGTTGTTTACTAATAGGATGGAGCTGCCTCACAATGTGCAGCAAAAATTTCTCCGTGCTTGGAATTTCATATTCCTGCATTTAGGATGGCTACTACTATAATACAGATTGATTTAATGTTGCAAGGGAAAAAGGAGTAACTTCAAAGAGGATTGGTTCTTGCTGTCCATTCTGCAGCACCTGTGTTGTCGCATTACAGTTTCCACTGTTGGTTTTTTTCTCTGCAAAGTCTATTACTGATGCTCTTTCTGTCATTCTGTTTATCTGCTCATTTTCTCTGTCTCTTCTAATAGTAAGAGGAAAGGACAGAGCTCAGTTATTCGGGGTCAGTGAAGATAAGATATCATTTGGGACATGTCAGGAACCCAAGATTTGAGTACAAAACACAGTTTTTTCTCTGCTCACTACTACTTCTGTTTGCTATTTTTGGTGAAGGGTTGATTTAGATTTGCCTCAGTGTGCCATGACTGAAAAACTCTGATGTATGTAATGCATACAATGACTTTCCTCTGACACAATAAATTCAAGGAAACATTGTGTCTGGGTACAGGACCAATGTTGCTGAAATAATCAGTGGTTTTGCTGCCTGCCTTGGAAAAGAAGTTGCAGAAAGACCAAACTTTCGCCTTGCAACTAACTTATCTGTGTTGTAAAACATTTTGTGTTTAACAATATCTTTTCCTTCTTGCAGGTGGTGGAAAAAGATGTGGACCCAGAAACAACCCTGCTAACTTATCTACGAAGAAAACGTATCCAGTGTCAGAAGAAACAGCAAAAGGCTTTAAATGCCTACAGCATTTCATAATTGTTTACTGATCTGTCACTTGAGCACTGGGCAGAGCTTTTGCACAGAGTATAAGAGGGAGTGCTTTGCATTGTCTGGTATTTCTTGCTGGCAAAGATTACGCCTGCTATCCCAGGCTTAAAGAATAACAAATTTTAAATAATATACTTTAAATGATTTATGAATACTTTAAAGGAAAAACTCGTAATTTCTCAGAACTTTAACATGATGGAAAGGAAGCAATAATGGGATGGCAATAAAACTGAAGGAAATTTAAGTTTGTTCCACATGAATTGCAAAGAATTTTCTGCCCAAAACATCACAGCTTCTTTGCTAGCTAATATCTCCTAACGTGATAATTCTGTGCCGTTTATCAGATGGCCCAGGGAGGCAGGCTCAGAGGCAGGGGTTCCCCCCATGTACCGTGGGCAGGTTTACATAAGCAGATGCAAGCGGTCACGTTTCACCCCGTTTGAAACTGGTCAACGCGTGAGTCAGACCAGCTTCAGGAGCTGGGTAGCTATTACTGTGATGACCAGGCTGGCTGTTCCAGGTCTGGTTCCGTAGGCAGTGTCATTCCACATTTTCTGGGTTTTTGTCTGGCCAGCTGGGTGTGTACATGGGCCAAACTATTCACAGCTGTGTTGGTGTATCCCTACCATGCTGCTGTGTCCCATTTGTCTGGGAGCTGAAGGAAGTGCAGGTACATGACTCACACACCTCTTTGAGGTTCCCAGCAGAACTATCAACAGCTCTCTTTATCTGAATATACCTTAGATGGATAAAGGTCAAGAGGAAATGGCATGACTCTTGTGCCTAGGTGTGTCTGTCCCACTGCTAGAACTTTTATGTCTAAGCTTGTTGATATCTAATGCAAATAGCTTTGTAAAGAGAGAATCTGAACTCTTCAAAACCTACTGATCTTCTGCATGAGCATTCTGGTGAACTTACTTTGTAGATGTCTGGTTAGGGTCAGACAGATCCTTTGAGGAACATGTTTTATTGGGGCAGGTTAGCACTGTTGTCAAGAGAAACGCTGGATGGCATAGGAAAGCTGTATTTCTGCTCAAGCAGGCACACGATTGTGTGAAAAGCAGAGGTGGCTTTAAGGACACGGTTTAATCGTGGACTTGGCAGCGTTAGGTTTGCATTAAAGACATGGCTTCGTGGTGGACTTGGCAGTATTATGTTTATGGTGGGACCTGGTGATCTTAAAGGCCTTTTCCAACCTAAAGGGTTCTATGATTTCTATGATTGTCTAGAAATGGCCAGTTCCATACTGTTTGCAGTGAAGTCGAGGATGAATTGAGTTCCCTATGTCACAGTGCCTGTTGCTTTTCCAAAGGCACTGTCATATAGGGAAAGGCACCGATTATCTCAACTTGATGTGTCCATTGCCAATGAAATCAGCTGGTTTTAACTCCACCAAAAGTCTCTCAACATTGGCCAATCCTCTTTGCAATAAATAATAGTGTCTAATTACCTTCTGATGAGTGAAGGAACCTAAGCAGAAGTGATTCAAGGAATTCTCTCCTGAACTCCCTTTGCAGAACATTTGATATAATGCCTGATTGTAAAGCACCGCCATGAGCTCAGCACTCTGTGGAGGAATCTGCTTAGGCCAGGCCATGTGCTCTGTGAGCTACCAGGGGTCTGTGCAGTGGTTCTGTGCATCTCCATGAGCTCGGCCTCTCAGTGCCTCCCTTGTATGGTCTTATGGGATCCAGGCTCCTGGGGAGTGCCCTTGGCTGGTGATTTTCTCCCTAGCATTCATAAATGGGGTGTCCGGACCACAGCTTTTGAGATGCAGGTAGTTCGTGAGCAGTTCAAATGCAGCTCCCAGTCAGTGCTAAACTGTGGAACTTGTAGCCCTGAGTGACTGCCCTGCCTGGGAGCCTTCTGGGTGGTAGGAGTCACCAGATGTAGGAAGAAGTCAAGCCCCACCAGTGAGAGGTGCTGGAGGAGATGTCACTGTGTGGCTCAGGGATGTGGCCGCATGCCTGAACAGCTCCTGCTCATTACCGCGTGCTTTATCTCCCTTGTGTAGTTTCCTTTTCTAAGTAATGGAAAGTGGGAACTGTTGGAGTTCAGAAATTTTTTTTTTGTTTATTTCTAAGAGTCCATTGTAGTGTGGGCTGTGTCCTTATGAGGGGTTGGGGTGTTGATCTCAATACTCACATGCCAGCTTTTGAAACTTTGCTTATGTTAAATTATTAAGCAGAAGAAATGAGTGCTTTGTTTCCAGCAAGAACTTGTTGCTCAGCCTTGATTGACAACTTGAGCAGGTTTCTACCAACACTTTTCGAGTTTTCCTTAATTCCTGTTCTCTCAGTGGGCCTGTGTGGAACCAAACTAGGCTGTGGAGAAGGTGGATGTGGTGCTTGCACTGTTATGATCTCCAAGTATGATCCCTTCCAGAAGAAAATCCTGTATCCTTTGCAATCTGAACTCTGCAACTGAGAAATAAAATGGGGACAGATCCAGGTTCTTGACATACCAAACATGGTACTATTTAAAAAAAAAAAGTTATATAATGAATGTTTCTGCCAGAACATAGTTTTTCACTTTCAGAACATAAGCTCAGAAGGCTAAGATAAGAAAGTATTTTTCTTAAAGCATTGCACAATGCTGATAGGGAACTATTTCTTTGTGCCCTGCAATATCTGCACTGACTCTAATGTAACTTTTTCCTGTGAGAATCCAAATAGTGATTACTATGATAAAATCTTTATTGTTATTGTATTGTGACAATCTGGTTCCTGTACTCCAGCAGATATTAACTTTTTTCTCTACTTGTATTATAACCTTCAGAATTATTTCCTGAGACAAAGTCTCCTCCTGTTCTCACTTTAATTAATTGAAAGGGGAAGCAATGGAATCAAACAAAAAGGGGAATGGAGAGAGAGGATGAGACAGAGAGGCAGGCCCCAGTTTATTTTTACTGTGGGGAGTAGAAAGCACTGAAATCTTTAATATATTTGGAATAATGCTTGGAGATACCTTAACTTGGATCATCTAACTGAGTGGTTCTGCTTAATAGCATGGCCATGAATAGGATATCTTTAGGGTCATTATTCTGTCTTGATAGAAATGAGATGAAATAGCTGCTTCTTGTAAGAGTTTTGGCAACATTATTCTCTTTTACCTTCGGTCTAGACTTTCCCCCCATGTTTACCATTTAGAAACAGCTTTCTAAGTAAAAGGCTGAGAACTCCAGGTTCTTATGTAACTTTGCAAGTGTCCAGCTGTACAGCATCTTGGTATTTGTAGTCTGCCCCTATAAATTACCTATATGGGTTCTGTAGCTTAACGTGCGACAAGGATGTTTAAAGTTGTTATTTCTAGGTGAAATCCTATGGTGTATGTCCATTTCAAACTTCAAGTGAAGTTGATGAGAACTTCAGATGACTGGGTGCTGTAGGATTTGGCTTGTAACGAATACGCATATCACATCTATTTAAGTGCTTCTATTGTGTCCACTGCTGTAGCTTCCAAGTACTCTTCTGCGCTCCTTTTCTCTTTTCCCTTTGCTGAGCAGCACTGTCAAAGGAAATGACCTTAATGTACTGTTTTAGCCACCATACTGCCAATGCTTGTCTCTTCCCTGTCTGTGCCCTGCATAACGTGGCTGTAACTACTGTTGAAGGCATAGGAAACACGAAATCCAGGCTGCACCCAGCCCAGGTAAGCTATTAACACTGGTAACTTTCAAACCCTCTATGCATGTTTTCTTATGTTAATTAAACCTGTTCCAGGGCACTGGGACCTCCACCATTATGCTAAAGCCACGAGGCCGACTCTCCACGTGAGCAGTCCGTGCTTTCAGGAATGGCTAAGTGACAGAATCAAACTCCTGGGACAATGCTGCAGCTCTGTTATGCCCCTAACAGGTTAACTGGTGCTATCCTGGCTGAATTGCCAATGCTTTTGTTCTAGGGCTATGTGGCTGTATTTGGTCCACATTCTGGTCTGGAAAGGCTGATGTTGTGGGGAAAGCCAATATAATGACCTGGGGCTAGGAAATCTGAGATAGGTTTGGGCTCTCCTATGGCCTGCCATGAATGACCTTGGTTTCTGATGTTGCATAGTTAGGAACCTTCCCCGCAGTAGTGAAGTTAGGTTTGGTTCAGCAATGTTTCTGGAGTCTCAAAATATTCTTGGTGAGAAGGAGCGATGGGAACATGAAGCCTTGCTCTTCTAGCCAGGTGTTACAATACAGCCTTGCTTCTCTTTGTCAGAGACCCTGCTCCCTTAAGGTAGACTGTGATTCATCTCAGTTTGCCCAGTGGGTAGGACTTGTGCCGGTGTCTGAGGCAGTAAACAACAAAGTGAAAAATAAGTTAGGTGTGCATGAATGGATGGCAGCCAGTCTGACCTTTGTTTATTCGTCTTCTTTTCCCTCTCCCCGCCTGAAGATTCTGACAGCTAAGTTTTGAAATTCAAACACAGGTCTAGGCAGGTAGCCCCAACCCTCCTAGCATAATAAATCTAAAGAACTCCTGAGCTCATGGGAGGCTTCTAGTGGCCTTTAGTCACATTTTGATTTCAAAGCCTAGGTGCAAACTTTTCAGGCTGCTCTCTTCTTTGAAGTCTGTCTCACAGATTAATTGACCATCTCGTCAAAGAGCATCTCATGATAATCTTAACTCCTCTGGTGAGATTGCTTTGAATAGAGATGTTACAGAAACAAGCACAACAATGAACTCACCTTGATATTATGGGCTAATGGTGGTTTTTACTTTCTCTCAGGAGAGAATAGCAAAAAGTCATGGATCCCAATGTGGCTTTTGCACTCCAGGCATTGTCATGTCCATGTACACATTGCTTCGGAACAACCCCACGCCTCACATGGAGGACATCGAAGATGCTTTCCAAGGTAAAACTCATGGCCCTGAAGGGGTGCAGCCTGTTCTGGTTTTTATTACATCTGCTTCACCCAGTGGGATGGAGGTGCACCTTTATTTAATGTGTTTTGTTAAAAACAGCTGATTGTTGTGAGGTTAAGAAGTAGCTTTTCCACTAGGAGACCAGCCAGGTGCTAGGAAGTGAACATCATAGTTCATAAGCAGGGGCAAGTGGCCTCAGTCTGGGATTAGGAACCCACTAATCTTAACAACAGAACAAAAGGTGGCCTGTCCCTGAGGGGCTTAAAAGAGTGTCCTTGTTTATTTATTGCTCTCACAAGAGCCTGCAGAAGTGACAGAGAACACATGGGTCAGGCAACCTCAAGTCAAGGGCCAAGACAGCAACATACAATGATGGAGTGGGGAAGAATCCAACTGAGTAAATCCTGTGAGAGGCTGCTGTTGTTGCTGAGGTTAGAATCATTACTGTGCTTCCAGCAGTGATCCGAGAGGAATGATGATGCAGGAGAAAGCAGTCTCTGTGTAATTCAGGAGGCAGACTAGTTGGTATACTGGTAAGACTCACACAATTGAGATAAATGAATACTGAATAAGATAGACTGAATTTGTTCTGAATTAATTTCAATTTAAATTTCAACAAAAAGGAATGGTAGGCTTGTTGCAAGGTTCCTAATGAAATTTTCCTCCTCCCAGGTTTTTCATTAGCTGTGTCAAGGTTTGACAAGCTTTTGTGAGAAACAATAGAATGTTCTAAAAGAAGTTAAATTTTTAGCCAAATGACACTAAATCCTTATCCTTTTGCTCTCGCAACGCAGGGAACTTGTGTCGGTGTACAGGCTACAGACCCATTCTGGAAGGATACAGGACATTTGCTAAAGTAAGAGGCTTCATATGATATTTCAAAAAAACCTGCAAGGTGGGCTGTCTTTCTCTCTGTTACTGAAACACACGATGAGCTCAAATGGGGAGGAAGGAAATATATATGCTCCAACTCCTGACCTCTTTGTATGTGATTCGTGGATTAATAATTCAGAAAGACCAAACCCTTTACTCTCTCCACTTGCTGGGACACTTGAATAATGTCCATCTGATGGTGCCTTTTTGGATCACAGGTGATCAGACTCTAACTATTTTCTGTAAGTCTCAGAAAAACTCACCTTCTCTGCATGATACAGCTTGCAGCTGATCCCTGGTGTGGACAAAGTGTACAGGTATGGTGCATTGGTAGGGACATGCTGTGGAGGAATCTGGTGAGGAATTTGCTTTCTTGAAAGATCAGCTGCAGAGCAGGAATCGCTCTGGAAAGAAGTTGAAGCCAGTGTTGTATAGCTCTTGCCCAGAATTCTTCTGCTGGTTTGGATGAGGTGTGAAGCTTTGCCATAAATTTTCTCTAGTCCCTTTGTACCTGAGGGAGTGCTGGAGGCTGTGAAGAAGAGTAGATCATTATGTGCTTCAGTGATTACCAGCCACTTATGGGGCTACACTGGTATTAAATATCAAAAGGAAAGAATTTACAATGATGCCCATTAATTTCATTTTATTATCCAGAATTGCAATCAACAAAAGAGAATACAAGCAGGAGTGAGATCCATTACAAATGGCTGATAAATCCAGTTAATAAAAGCCTACTTGGATTTCCAACAAGCTTTCCACGGTGTCTCACCAAAAGCTTTTAAAGACAATATGGGCTAAGAGGGAAGAGCTCTGTATGGATGAAAGATTGGTTAAAAGGCACTAAATGGCAAGTAGGAGAAAATGGTATATTTTTGCAGTGGAGGGATGTCACTGCTGTGGAGTTCTGCTGGGACCTGTGGTGGGAAGCAAGGCTGTTGCAGCTATCCCTGAATGTGGTTGAAAAGAGTGTGAATAGGGGTATGAGAAAATAAGCTAACAGATATCAAGTAAGTCAGGGTAGTGAAGGCAGGAATTGGCTTTGAGGAATTTCTGAAGGACTTTATGAACCTGAGAGACTGGAGAATAGAATTGGATACAAAATTCAGGGCAAATACATGCAAAGCAATTTATGGAGTGAAAGGCAGTCATTTCACATTTACAAGGCAGGCTGTGAACAGACAAGTTTCCACACAGGAAGATGATCTTGGAGATCTGGGAGACAGTTCCATGGAAACATCAGCTCAGTGCTCACTGGCAGTGAGAACAACACTTCAAAGGGTAGAGAACAAAACAGAAAACACTTCCATGGCTCTTCCTACACTTGACTACTCTGTGCAGTTCTGCTCCTCTCATCTCTAACAGGGTATAGCAGAATAGGAGAAGATTCAGAGAAATGGAACAAGGATCACATCTGTGGCAATCTGACTTCCACACAGGGAAGCACTGAGTGAACCTCAGCCTCAAAAAGAAATGCCAAGGAGAGGAAGAGACTCTGCATAGCACATGCAATGGTTTCTGCTGACCTTTGATAAAGATCTACAAAATTGTGATTAGCAGGTGGAATGTGAACAGGCAACTGCAATTTCCTGCCTCTCCCAGTAAAAGGGCATTTCAAGAAATGAAACTAATAGGAGTCAGATTGAAAATGAAGGCAGATGGTCTGCCTGGTGGTAGAGTACTGGTATTGTATTGTATGTGCTTGTCCCTTTCGGTCTTCTCTGGGTATCTCCTCACAGCCCCAGAGGTACTGGTTGAATGGCCACAGTAGTTCCAAACCAGAATAAGAGGTTTACCAGTAGAGTGGGCATGACCTTGTCATCACACTGCAGGATATTGCCTTCCATTGGCAAGAGAAACACCTACTTGCTTGGCACCTTCCATCTCTCACTTCTGCTTTGGATATAATTAATGTGGGATCAATTTCTCTCAAAAGGGGACCAAGCCTACTTTGTTTCCTTGGAATCTGCACTTTTTTTCTCAGAACAGTTTTTGTTCCCACAGGACGTGAATTGCTGTGGCAGAGCTGCCAATGGCACTGGATGCTGTCGTAGTGGGAAGGAAAATAGCATGGTAAGCTGAATGTTAAAACCCATAACCTCGATTTTCAATATAACATTGGAGCTTTGATTAATTAGCCACCTCCCTGGCTCTGCTGTGGTGCAGATATTCAGAGCTCTCTGAGCTGTTTTCAGTGTCTGTCTCTTGGAAGATGCTGTGACTGTGTATGTCCTGTTTAGCATGAATGACCATCATGACATGGGTTTTAAAACAGTGACGTTCCTTCTGAGTCTGCAAGGGGCAACCCTCCTGTGAAATAGCATGGTGACAACTGTAAGCAATGTGTTACCAGCCTCTGGTGCATTGAAGTGATGCATCTTTCTGTGAAAACAGGTCTGAATTCCCCACTATGATCTTTCCAAAACTTTGCTGTCCAGTGATTTACAAAGTAATTTCCTCTCTGTTCCAAAACTGTACAACTGGAACCTTTTGGAATATCCGGAGGGAAAGAAGTTAATCACATTGTATGTACCGGTGTAGGTACAAGACAAATGAAGGAATAGCTACAAGGAATTGGTGCATAAGGTAGTGTGACTATAAAATGAATTTAGGAATCAGAGAATATAATGAAATTCATTACCAGAAATTTCCAGGGAATTTCTGTGTACTCTGTTAGGAAGCATCCAGTGTTGCATGGAATACTCCAACAATTAAGACTGCTCGGAGTCCTTTCATTCAAGCAGTTTATTAATGGAAAATGGTACTGCAAATTCATGAGATCCAGGGATTGATAAAAGGGGAGGACTATATTCTGTAAAAGTTGCACTGTTCTGACTTTGCTTAGAAAAGCTGAAGTGTGCTTGTTTCTTCTTCAGAATGGGGGCTGTTGTGGAGGAAAAGCCAATGGTCCGGGCTGCTGCATGAATGGAAAAGAAGACAGTGTGGTAAGTGCCTCTCAACTATTAGATTTTTCTTTATTTCTGATGTTTTAAAGTCTTAGATTTGGCTTGTTGTATGCCCAAGCCCAGTGCTTTTATTTTAGCAATATTTCTGCAAAGCAGTTTAGACTAATTTATAATTTATGGTCAGAAGAGCATACCTCAGAAAAGGTATCTTTGACATAATTTAACATGCCAGTGTGAAAGGGATGTCACTTTTGATTGACAAAAACATATTAGTGTGTTCAGGGTTGAGGCTTCTGACAAGACAAGCAATGGAATCAGAAAAATATGACTGAAGAACCTTAAATGCTGAATCAGGTGGCATCATTTTGCTGTGTTTGTCATATTTTGCTCTGTGAAATAGTAACAGGGATTTGAGTAGAAAGAGGAATGAGTTATGGTTGTATGTGGAGAGCTTTCTCCTCAGTCACTAGCCATTTGCATTTTCTCTGTCACAGACAATGACATCCTCCAGCCTGTTCAATTCTTCTGAGTTCCGGCCATTGGATCCCACACAGGAGCCAATCTTCCCACCAGAGTTAATGGTAAGTTCAGTCAAAAAGACATAGCAGTGATTTGTTGGCTTTGTTGTTCTGTACAAGGTTTGAGTGACTCTGTCCTGAGGAAATGGCAGGGCAAAAATGGCTGCTAACAAAAGAAAATGCATGGACATGAATCCTTCCCTATTTTATAAAACAGAAGGTGTTTCAGCCAGGGTGGTGCAAAGGAAACATGCAGGCCAGGTGCCTGCTCCAGCTGTCTGGCTTTCCTCTTTGGTTCTCACCATATGTGTCTCTGCTCTTGGGTTGCCTTCCTTTCCAGTCACTGCCTGTCTGGGGGGTGGAACAGTTGCTGAAATCCAAATGTCAATTTACTAGGTCAGATGTGAACTTCTACATCAAATACAGATATAGCTGAGCTTGTCTCCCTGTGTTCCCTTTATAGTATAGGAAGAGAAGTAGGAACGACAGGATGTAGCTGAATACGTGTCTCAAATAGTTGACTTTTCAAAAAACTTCATTCACTGTAGCAGGAGTAAAAGTTGGTTGGCTCACAGTGACATTAAAAGTTAGGTGAGATTAGTTTCTCTCCATGTTTCATTCCTGTCTCTTTTGGGGATCCTTCCCCCTAAGCAATGGGTCCCAGCCAGGAATCTAATCCAGCACATGACGCATTTACAGCTTCCTTCACATTTAACAACAACTGAAATTCAATCATTAATTCCGCTGCTGTCCTGAGCTTAAATGTCATGAGCTACAGCATGAGTAGGTTCTCTTAGACCATACCATAAGATATATTCAGCTTGAGGTAGGGCTCCTCTGTTTCTTCTCCAAGATGTTCTCCTGCCCAAGGGTTGAGCTCATGTTTTCTTCAGTCAGTGGATGAAGTAGTCAAAAAGGGAATCAGAATCTGGCCTACCAGGTAATTGCAATTCATCAGTGCTAAAGACTGACATTTTTGGATTGAGATGAGAATGGAAAACCCATTGAAGCAACTGAAGCCACAGGCATCTGCCAGTGCCTTGGTCAGATGGAGCTTGCTGGCACAGATCTTGCTAGGGAGATGTGGCAGCAGGATGCACCTGGCAGTATCAGGAAGGGAGAACTTTTGTCAGCATGAGAAAGACTTTCATCATTGCTAGCAGAAGGATGGGGAATGGCAAACTGCCAACAACAGTGTGGATATCCCAGCCCCCTGTCAGTAACTGGGCTGAGATGGAGCCCAGCGTGGCACAGGCATGGGCAGCATGTGAGCGGGGATTCTTGGCTCGACGTAGGGGCTGAGCTCTATCTGAATTCCCTTCTGCAGACTCAGAGAAACAAACAGCAGAAGCAGATGTGTTTCAAAGGCGAGCGTGTGATGTGGATCCAGCCCACAACTCTCAACGAACTGGTGTCTCTCAAATCCCAGTACCCCAATGCCAAACTCGTTGTGGGGAACACAGAAGTGGGTAAGAGAGCGAGCTGATGCTTAATATGAACAGTTGGAAAACCTTCTATTAAATATTTTGTGAGAACAGTGCAAATGTAAACCTCTTTCATGTCACTGCTGTTAGAAAGCTATTTAATTTTCAGGTTGTATGTAGGAACAGATTTTCCTCTCAGGTAGATTAATCTCATAGTGCATGTTTTTCCTCATTCTTTGCTGTGTGAGGTGAAAAAAATGTTAATCCAGGTCTCCGAGCCTTTGTGCTATTTTGTGGAATTTTGAGAAGAGGGGAGGGACGCAGCATAAAATGTCCCCATGATCAAATGAATTCAGTTGTGAAAGCTGCGTTTTGAAGGACTTTTCAGTGAGCAAACTCTCAAGACTTTCTCACCCCAAATAGATACTTCTGCAAACATAAGTGCTGAGGAGGAGAGTTCAGACATATTTAGTAATTCTGTTGTCCTGAGCAATTAGTTCATGAAAAAATTACTAAATGTTGTAGGTTCATTGTAGTTTTTCTTTCCCGAAGATGTTATGTACAACAGTAGCCATGTTACTTGTACCAGCAGTGTCTTACTTTTCCTTAAGGAATCGAGATGAGGTTAAAGAACCTGCTGTATCCAGTGATAATAGCACCGGCATGGATCCCTGAAATGAATGCTGTTCAGCACACAGAAACAGGTGAGCAAAAAAGAGGCAGAACACCTGCGAGGTGAGTGGGGACTCCATGGAATAATAAAGAGGGTGTGAAGGAAAATCCCCAGATTCAAGATTGCTTTCTGCGTGCATTATACCTTTCCCATGCAGGAAATCAAGTTAGTGATATGTAAAAAAAAGTGAGCTGGGGATGTTTAGCCTGGAGAAAAGGAGGCTCAGGGGTGACCTTATCACTCTCTCCAACTGCCTGAAAGGAGGTTGTAGCAAGGTGGGGATCAGTCACTTCTCCCAGGTAACAAGCCACAGGACAAGAGGAAACTGCCTCAAGCTGTGCTAGGGGCTATTCAGATTGACATCAGGAAGAATTTATTCACTGAAAGCATGGTTTAGCATTGGAATGGGCTGCCCATGGAGGTGGTGGAGTCACCACCCCGGAAGTGTTCAAGAAATGACTGGATGTGGCTTTTAGCGCTATGGTTTAGCTGATGTGGTGGTGTTCAGTCAGAGGCTGGACTCAATGATCTTGGAGGTCTTTTCCAACCTTAACAATTCTGTAATTCCTTTTCCTTTAGCTTTGTGATGGAAATGGGTCAACCTTACAAATAGGACCTTATGGAAATGGGTCAGCGTTACCTAGGACAATGTAGTGCATGTGGCCCAATACCACATGCTAGGGTACATGGTAGGGTATTTAAAGTGTGGAAACTGGAACGGACTCGGAGTTCACTTCTCAAAGGACAAACTAATACCTATAGGAGGCCAATATTGTTAATAATACACTGATGCAAAAGGGAGACAGCACTGTCATGTGGGAGACAGCACCAGCATGAGCTGTGGTTTAAAGGTGAATTTTGTTCTGAGGATGTGATGTTTACATGCAGTGCATTCTAAATAGTCTGATGCAACTGAAAGTCTAGTTAAACTCAGCAGCATCTAAGCTTTGCAGACACAGTTATAACCATCCTTCTGTCCCTCAGCATTTTGGAGAACAACTATTCTTTTCCTTCGTTTGTTCACAGGGGTCACCATCGGCGCTGCCTGTACCCTGAAGTCATTAGAGGAGGTGATGAGAAGAGCGGTGGCAGACCTTCCTCCATACAAAACAGAGGTCTTCCAGGCTGTCCTGGAACAGCTGCGCTGGTTTGCAGGGCCACAGATCAGGAATGTTGCTGTAAGTGACCCGGGAGCACCAGGGGCAGTAGTTGAAAGCTCAGTCTGAGGAGCAGCTCTGCCTCATGCAGTGTTGGTGTGCCCTGTGCTTCTCACACAAGAACGTTTGCAAACCTTGGGAAAGAAACCAGCACACAAAAATCAACCCCAGAATCTGGTGGGGTCTCAGCTGGTGTCTGTGAGGCACTGATGTCACACATCCAGCAAGCAAGGGAAACGTGGCAGTTGTCCAGGTCTTCCATCGCTGTTATCACCAAGTGAAGGAAGCTGTAGTGAGATTTGACTAATTTAACTAAAAAGGTATTTAGAGTGCTGGACAAACTTCAAAGCAGCAGATGTTTATATTATCGCCATGACTACTAGGGCAGTCATAGTGTTAATGTATCAGATCTGGCAAATTTTCCTCTGGTTTTAAAGGGGAAGCTATGTTCAAACTCTGTGTGCTCTAAGAAAAAAATATCAATCAAGCAGTTAAACCCACCTACCAAACAAGAACTTTTGTTCCACTATGCCACACATTTGTATTGGAGCCAAAAACCTTGGGTTCCTGATTGGTACTGGAAAGACCCTTTATACTATCTTGGATCTTCCCTTAATGGCAGCTACAGCCATTGAATTTTGGCATGGTTGTGCATACAAGGTTGGAGCATAAGGTAGTCTTGATGCATTAACAAAACACTGTTCTAAATCTGTTTCAGGCAAATGTTAATATTGTCTGAGACAGCAACTGATTTTGTGGGGTTTAGGTTTTCCCAATTAATTAAAGGCCAAAAATTGCTTAGATTTTTAATATTTACCTGGTGCATTATTTTCACTTTAGGCTATTGGTGGGAACATAATGACAGCAAGCCCAATTTCTGACTTAAATCCTGTGCTAATGGCAAGTGGAAGCAAACTTACTTTGATATCAAAAGGTAAGTTACATTTCCCTGTGGCACTGAGGGGAGTGGGATAGTCAGCAGTCCTCTGCCATGGGTTGTTAGGTCAGGCCAGAACTTGAAAGTGGTAATTAACATTATTAGTCTGAGTCTTCAGTGTTTTTACCCTTTTTGAGGCTAAAGTCCTAAAGCTAGGCCTAAGGTTGGCTTGCTAAAGAGTTTTGAACTTCTGCGCCAGATCGAATCTCTGGTACTGCCTAGGTACTTACAGATATATCCTTGTGAAGGGCTGGTTGAAGATGTGTATTAATGAAAAATAATATGCATGAAATAGTTTCTGTTACTATCATACTTTAATCCTTCTGGTTTATTCAGATAAAGACTGAAGCTTGCTTTGTTTTGTTTTTCTATGAAGAAAGCCAAGCATCACAGTTTTTATTTATTCTTAGGAATATTTTTTTTTAAAATAGGATCCTTGAAGTAAGGGGACTCTCTGATCAGTGAACTGAGTGCTGGTTTGTGTGCAGGCTATGGAAAGGAGAAAGAGGGGGATTTCACTGGAGTGTTGGAAACTGGCTCACCTGGAAGCTCAGCTTTAATTCGATAAAGAAGGAAGGAGGTCTCTTTGATCAGTTCCTGTGCAAAGAAAATGTAATATATAGGCAGAAGCTGCCATAGGTTCCATAAATACCAAAGTAAATTTGAGAAAGTTCTTCCTGATTTGGTGAAAGAGGGTGGAAAAATGAAATCAGATAGCATATCAAGAGTGATTGGTGTAGGTTGAAGGCTCTTTCACACATTGCCATTCTTCTTTTATTCACTGTTGTTGTCTCTTTGCTCTACAGAGGGCAAAAGGACTGTCACGATGGACGACAAGTTTTTCACTGGGTACAGAAAGACAATAGTTAAGCCTGAAGAAATACTTCTCTCTGTTGAAATACCCTACAGCAAGAAGGTAAGCTTGTAAGAAAAAAACTTCACTCTCAGTGGAGCTAAAATGCTGTTATTTGAGTGTCGTTTTCAAAGTCAGGCACCTTTTTCCTGAATGACCCCCAAATGCTTATGTAGTCCCAAGTGGACCAGGAAGCAAGTGAATTATTTGGAGAAAATCTAGCAGCATACTATTTTTGACAAGCAAGGCGAGCAGGGCTCTGTGATAAAGTATGGTAAGCCCAAGAATTTTTCTAGTGCAAGAAAGAGAAATTTCGCTTTATTATCTGAAGCTTTTTGAGTGCATTTGGTAATGATGAAAAGTGTCAAAGTGATCTTCCCAGAGGTAGAAGTTCTGCTTGAAAAGTAGTACAGAAAAGATTTTAGCAGTTCCTGATGTAGAGTGAAGTTAATGTGCCAAAGATTCCTGCTTAATTTCTGTGGGCTGAAACGGGAAAAGAAATGGGGGAAAGTCTGTGTGGATAAAAGGGAAGCTCAGTTTCTGCAATCTTGTCTTGCAAGATGTAAACCACAGGGACTGACTATTGGGGCCTTTTTGGCCACGTGGACTTGCAACTTCAAATGAGGCTGCAAAACTTGCTCCAAACAGAGCAATGAGCGCTTCTCTGCTGTAGCAGCATGAACCTTAACAGAGTGTCTAAGAAGTAAAACTCTTCCTTTAGGGCTGAGAATATCAGACTGTAATTTTATGCTTGTGAAGGTATTTACCTTCTTAGGGCTTGTGGCCCCAAGTCATAAGATGCAAGGATTTGCAGTACAGTGACACGTTTTCTTTATAAATGAAAAACACAGATTTACTTGAAATGCCATTGTATTATGGGACAGAACTAATAAATGCCTTTTCTACCCTCTCGCATTTTTCTATTTAGTTACTAAAGGGGAAAAAAATATTTTATTTAGGGTGGTTTTCCATCTATTTCTGAGCGATCCTTCTTTGGTCTTGTGATAAAAGCATCACTTTTTGCCAAAACGAGAAACACGCTTGAGGCTGCCAATGGAAAACACCGTATTCCTCCATCCATGTGACAGTCACATGGCAATTTCACAAAACAAACAAATGTTTGCAAGCAGGGGCAGTGGCTTCAGCCCTGGGTTATACGCAGCTCATTGATCTGAAAAACTAAAACAACTTTTGAACTCTCAAATTCTTGGTTTCTTGGCTGATCTTTGTTCACAAATAAAGAGGCTGAAGTTCTTCAGGGCATGTCTGAAGGTGCTGGCATGTGGCAGGCAAAGTTTTCTGCAATTGTGGTTTCCTCATGAATGGAAGCAGGGCTGTTTCAGCACATAGCTAGATAGAATTTTTTGGTTTATCTTTGTTTGAAATTGATGTTATGCCTTGCATTCATGTAACTTGTCACACCAAGGGTAAGACTGGCCAAACAACAGAAAGAATTAACATGCTCTGTTGTTTACCAAGAGACCCAGGCAGGCCTGTGATGTGATGGTTCGCTTACCTAAACTCCTAGTGAGGAAAGGTTGTGCGTGCCTTTCCTCCCACAGGACTCTGAATCAAGAAAATGAAGGTGTCTTGTGAGGAGTGAAGGCAAATATTGTCCTCTTGTTGCAATCGTTATTGGAAATCTCTTGATTACGCAGTAAGAGAGGAGGCTGCTTTTTCTCCTCTTTGAAAGCTAATTGTTTTAACAAGCAGAGTGGCAGTGTGTCCTCACTGGAAGGATGCTATTGATGCTCCTCTGCTATTATCTGCTGGCTGCTGAGTAATTATTTGCATTCAGGAAATGAAGCACACCCTTCAGTTGTATCTCCAGTAACAAGTCCTTGATGCACAGAAGGGGCCTCTTGTGAAACTGTTCTCATTGTCAACAGGAGAGATTGTTCTGTCCAATAATGAAAGAATTGCTGTCCACTTCAGATTAGAAGCAATTAATGGAGCAGACTGCTGTGCTGTGTGGAGTCACTTGGCTGAGCTTTTAGAGAAGAAACTTGTCGGAAAACTCTCCAGAAGGGCAGGGCAAAGACATCAGATCTGATTCCTCTCTTGGTCTGCAGGGTGCCTGAACAGCAATTTGCCCTAACCTGCAGTACAGGCAAGAGGACTGACCATGCTGTGACTCCAGGGTGACACTATTACTTGTGTGTCCTGGTAGAGTGTTAATCTCATATTTACTGCCACTCTTCATAGGAGAGCTGCTGAGTTTTGTGTGCTGTAGCTGCTGGTGCATTTACAAGAATTTCCTTGCTCTGTGGAGACCAGGATAGGAACTGAGAATTCTATTTGCAGTAACAGATTGAGTTTTTCTTTTATTAATTAGTCTGGTCTACTGTAGAACTGAGAGATATTTGTGATTATTGATTTCAGTTCTTGCAGATTTCAAAGAATTCTGAAGGGAAGGGGTTTAGGATACGGGTTTTACTGATTAGACTTCCAGTTTAGCAGCCTGGGAGGAAGAAAAACTTGCTGAGAAACTGCAAATTTGCTTATGTACAAACAATCTGTCTTGGTTCTTCCTCTTGAGATATGGAAAAATGTGACAGGTATGAGCAGATCTCTGTCAAAGCTTGTTTCCCCCACGGTCCTAGGTTGTATGAACTGATCCATTAGAATTAATCATTGAATTATGTGAAAATAAACAGCGCTGCCTGAACAAACATGTCCTGCTTGGCCCTGCACAATGAATCAGCCAGATACTGTTCCCTGGAACGGCTCGCTCACGTAGAGATAGGTTAACAGCTTGTCCACATTTATACTCCAAAGCATGCCAAGGTAGAGAATAAAGAAATATTTTCCTGTCTTCCAGGGTGAATACTTCTCAGCTTTCAAGCAGGCTTCCCGTCGTGAGGATGACATTGCTATTGTGACCTGTGGGATGAGAGTCCTGTTCCAAGATGGCACAAGCCGTGTGGAGGAGATAAAACTGAGCTATGGAGGAATGGCTCCTACAACTGTCCTGGCTCTAAAAACTTGCAAGGAACTCACTGGCAGGTAGGAATTTTTCTGTGATGAAAAGGCTGTCTAATGGAACTGTGCTGATTTTCACAGGAGGATTTTAAATATCTCAAATATCCCAAATCCTCTCTAAAAGTTAAAGGAGAAAGGGGAAGAAGTATAATTATGCTTCTGCAGCAGTGTGTTTTATGTAATGCCTTGCTTCATCCAGTATGCTTTACCCTCAAAGATCCATGTCATTATCCCATTCAGAGAGCCATTTTCTTGCCAAATTCACTCATCTGTTGAAGTGGACAGAAGCTAGATGTGTGCATGACCTACAAAAATTTGAAACATAATTTCAAATTGTCCTGAAAAATCATTGCTTTTATCATAGCTTTGCCATATCTTTAGGAAAGGTAACGAGAGCCCAAGATGACAGCAAAGCACACACATGTGCTATGAAAAGATAGAACTGATGGCTGTTGCTTGAGAGCTTGTGGGAACAGCATGAAGCTGGGTCAGGGGAGGTTTAGGTTGGATATTAGGAAAAGGTTCTTCAGCCAGAGGGTGGTTGGGCACTGGAACAGGCTCCCCAGGGCAGTGGTCACAGCACCAAGCCTGAGAGGGTTCAAGAAGCGTTTGGACAATGCTCTCAGGCACCTGGTGTGACCTTTGGGGTGTTCTGTGCAAGGCCAGGAGCTGAACTCAAGGATCCTGATGGGCCCCTTCCAACTCAGCATATTCTGTGATTCTGTGTCAGAAGAGTTAGTCTGCCCTGGTGAATTTAGGTCTGAACAAGGGCTCTGTGCCACCTTTGTTCCCTTGCAGAGACTGGAATGAGAAGCTGCTGCAGGATGCCTGCCGCTTACTGTCGGGTGAGATGGATCTGTCTCCTTCTGCTCCTGGTGGGATGGTGGATTTCCGACGCACGCTCACCCTCAGCTTCTTCTTCAAGTTCTACCTGACGGTCCTTCAGAAACTGAGCAAGAGTGGCACTGTGAGTGCTGCTTGGGAAGGCAGATTTGGGCAAGGAGAACCTCGTTGTGCTGCCTTGGTGGGGAAGGCATGGGGAGGGTTCAGATTTGAGCAGAGTCACACCTGATAACAAAATCCATGCTGCAATAGCTGCCAGAGCTACTCTACTACTTGCATAACAGGGACTTGTGTGTCTTCCCTCTTGCTTCCTCGTGGCACCCTCACCTTGTGGTGGAAGGGTGTTGCACTGTGGGTTCACAGGATGATTCCAGGGCTTCTCCCATTTGCTGCATTACAAGTGGTCTTGTGGCTCTGTGGTTATGCTTGGCACAGAGCCTGAGCCTCGTTTGCCTTTAACTCAGTAGATTATGGATTACCTTAGGTGGAAGATGGAGAATGGAAAATATCCTGAGCTACTAGGGAATGTGAGAAAGGAATTGGAAGGGAAGGTGATTTTCTTTAATATGTCTCTGGCAGAAAAATATGTGTGAGCCCGTCCCTTCAAACTACCTCAGCGCTACAGAGCTGTTTCACAAAGATCCCATTGCAAATGCCCAGCTCTTCCAAGTAAGTAGAAACTTTCCCAAGTAAGTAGCATCATGGCATAGATGCAGGCTTTTCTGTAGCTCAAACTGTGCTTCTTATCTTCTTATCTCCCTGAGTATGGTCATCACATAAACTTATATAATGCCATGCCTGAAGCTTGTATTTGGGTCTCAGTTCTTTCCTCACTTTAGGATACTATTCTTTCCTGTCATTGCCCAAGACCGTTCCTGACATGTACAGCTTCATAAAAATCGCTTTTCCTCCTGTAGCCAGCTCTGTATCCAAATTGAAATTCCCCTTCTGCTTTCCCCGGTTATAGTCTGCCTTTCTTTGCATCTTTCAGTCTTTGTCAGGTTGTATCTTCTTTCTTATTTCTCTGTTAGTGACCCATTCTCTTCAGCTTTGAGAGTAGAATCCAGTTTCAGAACTTTTGCCTTCTTATGCAAGCTGTGAAATCAAACCCTTCTCTTCCACAGCAATTTCAAAACTCCTTTCACTTCATTCCCTACAGCTCCCCTCTGTGTAGCCACTTCCTGTGGCATCTTGTTTACCTTCCTTTCCCACAGGACTGAGCCCCCATCCCATTCCCTATTCACTGGCATGTCTCACAATGCCTTCTGCTCTCCCATCAATGCTTCCATCCCCTTCCACCCAAGCCAGTGGTAGTCAGCCTTGTGTTTTACTCCAGGAAGTGCCCAAGGGGCAGGCCGTGGAAGACATGGTGGGCCGGCCTCTGGTGCACGTTTCAGCAGCCAAACAAGCCAGTGGAGAAGCTGTGTACTGCGATGACATCCCTCACTATGAGAACGAGCTGTACCTAACGCTGGTGACCAGCACCAAGGCCCACGCTAAGATCCTGTAAGTGTCGCTTCTGACTTTCAGATGTTGGAAGCATCCGGTGCCTGGTGGCTTAGAAAACATCAATCTGTCAGGGTGTGGGTGAAGGAAAGGTTTTTGCTTAGGTGGGAACTCCAGTTCCTTGCACATTGTTACACGGAGGCGAGCTGTGTGTGTGACAGCTGCCTTGCAAGTCTGCGTCAGTGGGAATATGAGGGAATTAACACCAAACTTTGGGCTTTGCTGAAGCACAAAAGCCCTCAGCCTAGGCAAACTTTCTGCATTTCCCATCTCTTATACTCAGGCATGCAGGAAAAAAAAGGAGCAGGGTAGGGAGAGCACCACGGTGGCTGAGGAGATGTCATTTTAACCACTAACCAGAGCATGCAGCTTGAAGATTCGCTTTCTATCTGCCTGAAAAATTAGGTTGTAAAATTCAGTTCTACCAGCACTCCTGCCTGGTGAGTCAGCTGTGTGCACTGGGTTTTGCCTTGCTCGGTGCTTGCCTGCACTGGCTGTGATCAAGCCCTCTGCACAACAGTGAGTCGGCTTCAGCTATGAGGTGTAGCCCTGTTTGTGTTAGGCTGTAGCAAGGTGGACAGGTCAGTATTTGGAAGTGCAGCTGTCTCAGAAAACATCTTGTCCATCCAGGGCATGACTGGTACCTAATTAATAACAATAGTGGCTAACCAACTCCAAAACCACAATCCTGCAGGTTCTGCCGTCTACATTCTCATATGAATTTTAATGCTGTCTTATTGCAGGACTGACTGCCCCCACAAACCCTAATTTTGTTTACATGGTGGTGTCTCTGCAAGCTCTCAGTTGCTTTGATGTGGGACACTCTGTTGCATTGGCTCGTGTCATCCTCAACAGCCTTGCAATGTGCTGGTCATTCCTTAGGCAATACTTCCTGCCTAGTTAGGCTTCCCGTCCAGAGGTTTCCCACTGTGGCATGGGCAGCATGGTGGTCATGGATGCACGGATGGAGTAGTTGACTCCCAGGTTATGAAAGAAACTGCTCTGTCATCACAGTTAATTTTCAGGTGTTGCAATGTGCAATGCAGACACGTAAGTGTTGTTACCACCACCAGGGCAGATGGGGAGATACAGAAAGCATCCCATCCCTGCTTGTGACCACAACACGCGGTGTTTTCTAGAAGCTGCTGTACACGTTCTCTTGCATTTGTGTTGTGTGCACATATTTCAGGCTGGGAGCCTCTAATATTCTGTAGAGGAAGTAGAAAATATTTAATCAGGGGACAAAAGTATCTCAACCTATGATTTTGGCAGTCAAAATATTGAATCTGAAAACTTCCACTTCATCCGAGTCAGATTTTGAGCACCAAGTGTAAATCTGCATTTGTAACTAAGGGAAAGTGTTAGGGGGCTGTTTCTGAGCTACTGCTGCAGAAACTCAGGAAAGAGAACTTTCCAAAGAAAAATTGCACTGTTTTGAGTTCCTGCTGTCTAAGGGTTCACGTGGGAAAGTTCATTCATACATTTAATGTCTTTTTTTAAAAGTCTGTGGCTCACTGGGATGCATTAACAGCTGCTTTCAGGCACAGTTTATATCAAAGTTTCAGGAATCTAAACAAGTTGCTGAAAAAATTGCAGCAATTTACAGAAGGCAATAAATCATTCAGTCAGCAAAATCAAAGCCACAGCTCTTCTATTCTCAACTGTTTCTCTGTAAAGCCAATGTACAGAATATTGCAAAAGGAACCTGAAAGTCTTTTGTAATGTATTTTTTACTAAGTTCTCCATGTAAAAATTAAATTATTGCCCTTTTTTAGTTATTTTGTCTCTGAGTTTTAAGTCTATATATGATTCAAGCAGACAAGCATTTTGGTTAGATACTTCTTTTGCTGATTACCAAAGAAAGCCTTTCATGAAAGCTTTTGCCTTTTTGAGCGTCACTTTTTTTGCATCCTCTTAAAAACCCTGAAGCTTCCTTGTGATTGATCCTCACCACTTTCTCCCTGACTCACCCATGGTAGATGATACATGTCTGCACTAAAATTTCATATTTATCCATAGACAAGGAATTCTTGTCTTCATGGCAAGAATCACGGCAGCTGAGAAGACAATGGAGGCACAGCATCACTAACACCAATTTGCCATCAAAGGATCTTTAGTACATGTGGCAATTGGATCAAGTTCAGATATGTCTTAAGGAAAAGGTATATGACAGAGTCCAAAGAAGCAGGCTGGTGATCAGCCCCACAGTTGGGATTAACATTTTCATATAGATCTCAAATGATTTTAGTCTAAGTTTTGCTTTCTGTCATGGTCTCACATGATACTCACATGGCATAGCCAAACTTGAGGGAATCAGGCCTGAATTTGTATTGGAATCTCATGATAGCTTACACAAAGAGAAAATGAGAAATAACACTCTCTCCTTCTTTCCTTAGTTCTGTAGATGCATCTGAAGCTCAGAGTGTCCCTGGGTTTGTGTGTTTCGTCTCTGCCAAGGATGTTCCTGGCAGTAACATCACTGGCATCGCTAATGATGAGACTGTCTTCGCTAAGGATGTGGTATGTAGCTAAAAACAGCCTTCTTCAATCATGCTGCTCAGGAGATAACATTTCTCATATTGTCCAGTCAAGTCCTCTACCTTATTCAGAGGTAATTCTGACTGCACTGGGGTCAATAGAAATCTTGGTGCCAAATTCAGTAAGGCCCAAGTCCCTTTGCCCTGTGCCCCTCTCCTCTGTGGTATCTCCGTGATTCTTCTCTAAGCTGCAGCCCCCTGGGACAGGCTCACTCACTCAGTTGCTGTCCCAATTTGCTTGTGATTATTTTCCCTGGGCTGATTTTAAATGGACTGGTCTGAACAAACAGAGGAAAAACTGCACAAAAGGAACAGATAAAGAGAATTATCATGAGTCTCTTGTTACTGCATACACACACCCCAAGTGATGGTGGGTCCTAATCTTGCCTGTAGGTCACCTGTGTGGGTCATATCATCGGTGCAGTCCTTGCAGACACACAAGAACATTCCAGGAGAGCAGCTAAAGCTGTGAAGATTAAGTATGAAGAACTTCAACCTATCGTCACAATTCAGGTAAGATGGCTCAGTTCTGCATCCACAGTTGGGACCCCCTGATGATGCAGTTCTGTTCTCACACATGTGGCTGCTTAACCCCACGTTTTGTTTGTGTTTGTGGGTGCAACAGGTTATGGATAGAAGGAAAGATTTGTGTATTTAAATATAAAGAAGGCTCATCTTTGGTGCCCTACTGATTCAGAGTACATTAACTTGTTCTGTGCTATTTAAAGCTGAAACAAATAAACCAAACTCGGGCAGATATATTGTGCTCAGCAGAAATTTGTTTAAATGAACACGGTTACTGTGAGTTACATTCTTACCCACGGAGGCTCGTTTTCAATGTTGTCTGGTATGACCCCGCTGGCTTCATTGATATCCATTCCTTCTTCATTCTCTCATTTATAACAGGCAATAATAAGGTGTGAAAATGTCTTTTCTAGCTCTGTCACTGCACTGCTTCTCTGAGATTTCTGCAGACCACTTGTCAAGTTTCTAAGCTGATGAAATTAATTTTCAGGCGTTCGCTCCCCACTGTGAACTGTATGGACACAGTCTTTAAGTGGCTTTTCTCAAAGCTGAAGAAATTCATGTCAACAATGTGTGATCATTTCATGCTTTTTTATCTTTTTAACTAGAAAATTTGTTGACGAGATTTCCTTATGAGACAGTAAAAGCAAATGATAATGCCCACACAGCATTCATGTCTAGAAATGAGAAAAAAAATATATGAAGCCATCCTTAGTGGACAAATTAGAAACACAGGATTCTAATGAAATGTTTTTAATAGTCAGTATTTCGTACCATGTATTTTGTAATGTGACTTGTATTCATGCAAATAGAAAGAGTCTGTGCACTGTCTCGTACAGACATTGGTACTGTCATCTGAGGACAGAGATTTTGGGTTGTTTGTGTGATTTGTGGATTCACAAACAATGTGTGAGACCTTTGCCTCTTCTGAGGCTTCTAGCTGTTTATTCAATCAGGGAACATGAGAGTGGAGCCAAAAACGTGCTGATTTTTTGGTTTTTGTTGTTTGACCATTCTGTGGGTTTTTTTTCATTATGGAAAGCTTCAGTTTTGGCAAAAGGAAAATGCCTTTGTAAAACTTCCCTTAGAAAGATGATTGTATGTCAGCTCAGAAGTGAACCACTTCTGCACTTCTTATCTGAGAGATTTAGTTTTCTCTTTCTCTCTCTTTTTCTCTCTTTTTTCTTCTTTTCCTTTCTCCCACCTTATGGGCTACAGACAAGAGTTTAGTGTAAGTTGTAAGTTATAGCTCTGGTGGCTACAGGCCTTGAGGTTCTGGGTCCACAATGTAAAATGAATCACGAGGAGTACCTTAAGATTGTCCAATTATGGTGTTGGTTGTGAAATTGCTGTGTTGCCAAAAGCTATTTTGAACTGCTTTTAGTCAAGTCTCTTGGCTATTACCATAGTTAGCTTCTGATAAGTTTTTGTGCTTTTTATCTTGGATATTTCTTCTTCAGTCAGAGGAAGCTTTGCTTTCATTCCACTTACACAAAAATGTCATCGTGTCATTCTGTTTCCTAGGAAGCTATTGAGAAAAAATCCTTCTTGGGGAATATAAAGAGGATTAATAAGGGAGATGTGAAGAAAGGATTTGAAGAATCTGATCACATTTTGGAAGGTGAGAATAAGCATTAATAATTCTTTTAAAATAGGAGTTTGTGACAAAAGAAGTCAAGCTATCAGCCTCCTTTTTATGCATATGATACTGAGAGTAAGGCTTGCAGGACTAAATTAATCTCATGTAAAGTTTCAGACCAGTATACAAATTTTATTGTTTCAAACAGACCTGGAGGCTCCCAGCTGTGCCCCAGAAAACGCCCTGTCCAGAAAACACTCTTTTCCAATGAAAAGGACACATTTTTCTTGAACAAATATTCTACAAAGTGGTTTGGTTTTTTTTTTTCCCCAAAATTTTTCCCTGTCCAGACTAGTCTGGTCTAAATCTTATAGACAGCCAATTTCCTTTAATCTGGTGTATGGCCGTATCTTAGGAAAATGGGACACAACGAACAGATCAGGGCCATGACTGAGAAAGGAGGTTGATTCTGACATTTAATTGTGTGTAGCATGGTTGGAAATTGTACCCTCAGCACTGCCAGGTGAGATGTCCTGGGAAAGAGCCACATGTGGTGATAGAGAGTTGATTCCCAGTTAGATCATCTTGAGGCATGTTGCGTTTCTATTTTTGTTCTCCTACTTCAAAGTCTATAACCTTGTATTTTATCTACTCGGCTAGGCTGTACTTGATTTATTTCTATTCTTATCTCAGTGGTGTTATCGGTGGTCTTGAAAGGCACCAAATCCTGCATCTTAAGGGATGCTGGATCAATGGCATGGTGTGCAGGCTCCTTTTTGAAATGCCAGCCACTTGTGTTTTGGAATGAAGATTTCTAGAAAGTGGAAAGGAAACATGTCTGGATTTTTTTATTGTGTTTGTTGTTTTGCTTTGAGGGGGTTTTTTTGTTTGTTTTTTAAACACTGAACCAGAAGTGTCAGTTTTAGAGTCAGTGATATCCAGTGCTGGGCAAAGCAAAGGGTTGTCAGTTAAAACACATACAAAAGGCAGTAGACTGAAGACAGCATGTGATGGGAGACACCTCCTAACACCAGGGATGCCCTTTCTGTGGGGCATTTCTTTCAATTTTCTAGGAGAGATGTACCTTGGTGGTCAGGAGCATTTCTACCTGGAAACTCACTGTACTTTGGCTGTGCCAAAGGGAGAAGATGGTGAGATGGAACTCTTTGTGTCGACCCAAAACCCAATGAAGACACAGGTACTTCTCATTAACCTGCTGCCTAAAAGGCATTTGTTTCTCAGTTTCAGAGTAGATGAATGGTTGTTTTGTAGTTGCTCTTATTTTATTCTTCAATTAAAAAACCACATAGGCTTAGAGTTGGGTATGGGATATGAAGTCCTTATCCATCCTGCTGGAGTCCTGAATCTCCTTCCAGGTGACAGAAATGTTTCTGTTGGCAACACCTCTTTGTCACGAGGAATAACATGCTTAGCACTTTCTGGAGAGGGTCCCAGCTGCTCAGGAGACATGATGCTTGAATGACACATCAGAAAGAGAGGGGGTGAAACCACTGGCTGTGCACCAACTCTCCCATTCCATGAGATAGGCTGCTGGAACCGTGGGGTGTCGTTGGTCTGTTTACTGGCACACCAAGACTGTCCAAAGGTGTCACAATGCAGTGAAAGTGGTATGGACATCAAACCTTGTGCTAAATGAGACCTGTGTCTCGGTAACCTCATCTCATGCCAGTCTTTTCCTGAATCTGGCCCTGTGTGCTGCAGCACTGTGCCTTTTCCCCACAGAGATCAAATGCTGGGCTTATTGGCTCCAATTGCATCAAATCCAATATTTGCACTGTTGAAAAGGTTTCAGGGAGGCAATGTGTTGGCACCTAGTTCTTAACACCAGCTGAGCTCCCTACACGTTCTGCTGTTTTGTTTTTCTTTAGGAGTTTGCTGCTAATGCACTGGGAGTGCCTTCAAATCGGGTTGTGGTTCGAGTGAAAAGGATGGGAGGAGGATTTGGAGGAAAAGAGACGAGGAGTACTATTTTGACATCTGTAGTGGCTGTTGCAGCCTTCAAGTAAGTTTGGTTGTGGGAAAGAGGGATTTTTTTCCTTCAGACCGTCCCAGACTTCCTCTTTCTGGAGCACCACTGGAGCACTTTCAATACTCTCCATGTTTTCTTACTGTACAACTTATAGCAAGCTTGGAATTTCCCAGAGGAGGTGTCTAATGGGTTCTTAGATGGTAGGAGGCATTGAACCTGCCCAGAGGGGCTAAGTTTATGTGGGAATGTCAGCTTTTAATAGGAAAGAGGGAAAACCTCCTTACTCTTTATTCCTTTGGTACTCTCTGAAAACTCTATCTCAAATTATTTGCCTCTCCTCCTCATTTCACCCCAAACCATTTCAAAATCCAGCACCAGCCATGTTTATTGTTTTGTTTAATAGAGGTATGAGAATCTCTTCTGTGTTCAAAACTCTACTACACCAGTCTTGCACCATTATTTGTTTGCTCTTCTGCAAACGCCCTCTTTGGACTTTTCCCTAGGAAAGGGAACAGGCCTTGGGACCCACACTTTTCAAACCTCTAAAAGTTCAGGGGATGAACCTAGGCTGCAACCATTTGTGAAGAGTAGATTGGAAATATGCTCCTGGTTTCTGGAGTTTTGCTGTGGGCTCACGTTTAACTGTGCAGGTTTGGGGTGAACGTGGCCTCTGAGATGACATTCCTGCCCTGCCTGTACCCCTGCCCTGCCCAGTACTGCCCTTGCCTTGCTGGCAGTGCTAGAGGGATCTTGCAATGCAGCAGTAATTTGATACAATACCTTTGGAAGAGAACAGCCAAAATGAAGCTCTGTTTTTAAATCGACTTTATTTTTTTCTGTTCTGAGCAAACAGCCTGTTTTCTCTAATTAATCAGTAATGCATTTGCATTCTTTTCTTCTCTTTATCTCTGCCAGCCAAACCCCTGTTTGACATCCTGGAGGTTACAAAATACCATCTATGACATTCCCTAGATACTTGAACAACCTGAAAACAGGCACTTGGAAGGCAAAATTGTTGGAAAATAAAGAGCAACTCCTACTCTCCCCTTTGTTTTCCCCCTTGGATAATAAATAAACAAATAAAAACCAGGGTCAAATTGAAGGCTAGTTGGTACTTTACTTTGCATTATTATATAATTCCCATGGCATCCTCTCTTTCAAAGCCAAAAGAAGACCTTGAGAAATAGTCTGGAATACAGTGATTGCTCAGTTATCAGCATCTGTCTCTATAAGAAATTATTCTTTTTGTAAATACAAGAGTCTTTGCAAGAGTTTTCACAAACAGGTGTCACCTTTGGAGAGGTTTATTTTCTTTTACTCAGTCTTGCCATTTTCTTAAGAGGAAGACATATAAACCAAGCAGTTTACCCTTAACTCTCCATTGCCACTCTGGAAAGACAAAGAGAAGAGTCTTGTTCTGCAGGAACTGTACTGTGCATTCCAGGCTTTGCCTAAAAAGCTGTGTTCTTTAACAGAGCTGGCCGTGCAGTGAGGTGCATGCTGGATCGAGATGAGGACATGCTGATAAGTGGTGGGAGGCACCCCTTCCTGGGGAGGTACAAGGTATGCACACACGTGAGAAGAATGCATCTGGTCTCAGTGTTGTCCCCTGAGATATCAGAGAGCAGGAAGATATTGTGAAAAACTTGCTGCTATGGTCATTTCACTGCTGATCTCACCCGGGGCAAATGGGCCGGGTCAGAGGGGCTTAAGGCATTTTTCCTGTTCAAGTGCTGCAGAAGTTATTTTGGCTTGCATGGTTCCCTTCCTGTGACCGCAGCATAAATAATTCTGCCTTCCTTGCAACCAAGACTTTGCCCCTGCCGACAATCCCATTGCTCTTAGAGGCTCCCCCATTCCTTTGAAGCATCCTTCACACAGCAATGTGCTTTGTTAACTTCCTTTCTGCTTCACTCCCCATCCAACTGCTGCTGCTTTTGAAAGCAAAAACCTGTTAAGGAAATTGTGGCTGTGATAAGCAGCCAGCACTTGATTTAGAATTCTCTGGAGCAAGATTGAAACATGCATGGACCCTTTACTGGGGAACTCCCTCAGCTGCTGCCTGTGCCTGTCCTATGCTGCACTGGGGACAGCCAGCCCTCTCTGCCTGCGTGAGATCCATTCAGTTTTTGGAGGGAAGCACAAAGCAGAACATTTTGTAGAAAACTGATACTGAGGAGACTCTCTTGACAGGTTGGTTTCATGAAGAATGGGAAAGTCAAGAGTCTGGAGGTGTCATACTACAGCAATGGGGGCAACTCCGTAGACCTCTCTCATGGTGTAAGTAAAATTTGCTGATGGCTAATTGAGCAGAAGGTGTTTTTCTGTGCAAGCTTTTGCTCTGACTTCAGAGAGCTTTTGCCTACAGCATTGCTTGCACATGCAGCTCTTTGACATGACTGAAAACAGATTTTGAAGGGGTTTTGGAGCTTCTACAAATGCTTTCTGAGCCAACTGACCTGCCTTGGCGTGTGCCACAAAATTCTTATGGATGCTGTAATAACTCGGATTGAGCAAAGGGGTCAAGAATGTTTGCTTTGCATTACAGAGGGCTGTGATGGGAAAAGTGGTTGCACAATGCAAGATGACTGAGAGATCCCCAGCTCTGGGGAAAGATAGCTCCTTGGAAAGAGAAGCATCCCAGTCAATAGGCTGATCAGGGCAGAGTGCCTAAATCAACAAGCTTGTTAAGGACTGGCTAAAGCCAACACTGTGTTCACAAGCAGTGAGGACAAAAAATGGGCCCGAGTTCTGAGTTTTTCTCCAAGAAGTTTTGCACTGATGAGTAAAAAACTCTCCTTTTCTGTCATGTGAGTGACCAATTCAATAGCCTAGTGTCACTCAGGTTTATTCTAGCTCACTTTCTCCAGTCCACTGAGTCTTTGATAATTTTCTGCAAAAATGGATCCATTTCAATAGGGAAGGAACTGCAAGAGCTCTCTACCAGAGCCACATTTGATGCTGGCAATGTGGCTGGTGCTGGGCAGAGCAGAACAGCAGGCAAGTGTCTTTGCATAAGCTGAGGGCCTGGTTGAGAGGACATCTATGTAATTGTCTTTCTGACTGTGTCTGAATCAGGGGACTGGAAAGTGCTCCGTGTTGAAATAAGGTTGGGTTGTGTGTAACATCCTCTCTGTGCTGCTGCTGGAAGGGAAATCTGAAAATACAAGCCAGAAAGAAGCTCTGGCCCTTTCCCAGTGTGGACAATTAGTGGACAAAGATCTCAAATCTTGCAGTTCAGATGTAGTTATCAAAAACCTTTATTTCATGTCATTGCCCTTACTGCCATAGCCCAGTGCGGAGTCACTTGGTATCAGCAAGACTTCTTTTCCAGTAACAGATTACTCAATATAATGAAAAGAAAACTGTTTCTTTCAGACAAGTAATGGCATTTAGTAACAGCTTGACTCAGCATGAACCCAGAGCCAAAAAAGGACTTTGAAGCTCAATCTGTCCCAGAGCCATAAGTGTCAACAGAGAAGTGTGCTTATTGTCCTGTTCTCCATGAGGACACCACTTGACACTCCATTGCAAGTGGGAGGCAGTTCTGGCTGCACTTCGGTGCTCATCCAGCTGTGTTGACTGCAGCACTGCAGGGTGCAAGAGAAAGTGCTGATTGTTGTAAATTAGCTTCAGAGCTTCCAGTCTGGTTTTGGCACTAGTGAGAAGTCTGGCATCCAATTCATGTCAAATGTGTCCACCTCCATTCCTTCTCTTCCCCAGGTTATGGACAGAGCCCTGTTACACTTGGATAACTCCTACAACATCCCCAACGTGAGCAGCGTGGGCATTGTTTGCAAGACCAACTTGCCTTCCAACACAGCCTTCCGTGGCTTTGGAGGGCCCCAGGGAATGATGATTGCTGAGTGCTGGATGAGCGACCTCGCTCGGAAGTGTGGCCTGCCACCTGAGGAGGTACAGACCCTCTGACACCTTCCAGGGTGGTGCTGCCTTTGAACAAGCTCTGAGAACTGGATCAGCCACATGAAATTTTTAAGCATAGG
Source organism: Mohoua ochrocephala (assembly GCA_013398855.1). NCBI lineage: Eukaryota > Metazoa > Chordata > Aves > Passeriformes > Acanthizidae > Mohoua > Mohoua ochrocephala. Next base: position 83,073 of record VZTA01023065.1, on the reverse strand, counting down.
AACTTTTGCTTCAATTTTGCTGAGCTCCTAGCAGGATCTCAAACTCGTGTGACAGACACATTCTAGCATGGATTATCTTCTGTTTAGTTAAAGTCCTTGGTAGCCTCAATTTTGTAGCATCTGCTTTAAGGATAGATATGAAAAAGGAGAAAGTCCAAAGGCACTAGGTACCTTAATCTTGTGACAATGTGCTTTAAGTCCCAATCTCTGAAAATTCCCAGCCTTAATGGCTTAGTTCGTGTTTTCCCATAAAGAGATATATGTTTGTTAATTGTTTGGCTCTGTAGAAAGAGCAAAGGAGTAAAATTAGGAAGCAACACACTTTAGATCTCATCCCTCCTTGTCCGAAGCATTAAACTTGGCCTGTCCTTTCTATGTCTCTTTGGGAAGGTGCGGAAGCTCAATCTCTATCACGAAGGAGACATGACTCATTTTAACCAAAAGCTGGAGGGATTTACTCTGCGGAGATGCTGGGATGAATGTTTGTCCAGCTCCAGCTATCACGCCAGGAGGAAACAGATTGAAGAATTCAACAAGTGAGTGCTCTGGAGCTGTCTTGTTACTGGGTGCACCTGTTGAATACTGGCTTCTGAAGTTCTCTTAGCAACTCAAGTGCTGTGAAATCACACCTTGTATTTGCAGAGTGACTTCTAAAAATTTCTCTTTTTGAAATCCCTTCATGCTCTCTGTCAGAGGAAAGCTCTATCAGTGAGCTGGTAGCATAAATAAGGCCGGAATCAGACCTAGCATAATATGATTTTGTAAGTGAAATGTAGCAAAGAGGAGGGAGTCTGTTAAGTCCAGCTAGGATTTTCACATGACTATCAAGGCAATTTGTTTAGGCTTTCCTCTGCTTTATAGTCTTTTTTAGTTGGCTTGTGTATACAACTGAACAGTTAATAGCATGGACAACTGCTTCTATAATGCTCGGGGAAAGCATCTTCGGTTGGAATTTCTTCTTGTTGGAACCCATAAAGAAAGATTTTCTTTAATACAAATTAGTGATTAACTCAATCTATATCGCAGTCAGGTATTTAATTTCTATTTGATACACAGTCAGAGGGAAGCACAGTACTGATTTATGATAAAAGGCTCATGGGTATACCAATAATGTTCTTTCCTTGCAGGCAGAACCGCTGGAAGAAGAGAGGGATGTGCATCATTCCTACCAAATTTGGCATCAGTTTCACTGTCCCATTTCTGAACCAGGTCTGTAAATGTCATTTGCCTTTTCGCTAGAAAGCTGCATTTATGCTGCCTGCCCCAGGCCCTCCTCCATTTGTACCAAACTGGAGTTTCTCGAAGAAGTAGTAAATTAGTTAAGAAAGAACACACATTTTTCAAGCCAAAATGAGCAGCACAACAGCCACCAGTTTATACTGCCCAAAAACTGGCACAATGTAGCTACATTCCCATGGTATTGTTAGGTTAATTTCCATGCTTTTCTTGATAGTAGAAACACTGCTCCTGTGTTTGAGCTGATTTGATGGACTGTCAGTGGTGTTGGCAAGTTCAGGTGAAGGGTGCATCTGTGTTTCACAGGGGCAGGATTGGATTACTTCACCTGCTTTCTGAGCTGAAAATACTGACTGGGGTTTGTTATGCCATTGGAACTTGTAGTGAGTTGGTGAGACTAAACCAAACTCACCTCACGTGTAAACAAGTGGCTGTGGTTGCACCAAAGAACAACCTTAGTCTAGTTCTGAATGAATTCTCTCTGCAGTCTGCTAAGTACTCCACTAGTTAATTTATGATGATTAATGTTCCCTGTTGTAGGCTGGAGCTCTGGTCCACGTGTACACAGATGGCTCTGTGCTACTTACACATGGGGGGACTGAGATGGGTCAAGGACTTCACACCAAAATGATTCAGGTAATAATGAGTTTGGGCTGAATGAGACATCTTTTCAGGAGAATTACACTCTCCCTACAGTATTGCCTCAGGCAGCTTGACACTTCCTCTGTGTGCATGCAGAGGGCAACAAATCATGACTAATTCCTCTTCATCGTTTCAGCAGCAGTGCTAGATTTCCAGAGTATTATCACAATTGAGTATTAGAATTAGATTCTTCATCATCTTAAATCTCATTATGTAGATAAGGCAGGTCATGCTTGCAGTTTAACTTCTCTGGCAATTTCATTTCACCCCGTAAAGGTACAGTTTACATACATTTTATAAAAATCAGTGGTTTTGCAAACATATATATCTGCATATGCTAGTGCTTTTGCAGTTAAAAAGGCTTAAGGGAGCAACATTCCTTTGGCAGAAAAATGAAAGGAAAATCTCATAGGGCTTTTGATCTTCTGATTCTTTTAATTGTTGAGAGAAGAATTTAGTCTCACAATAGTGCAGTGAACGTCATTGCGGCAAAAGTGTAGGTGCTCACACACAGTCTGTGAACTGCAAACATAACAATGTTCTGGCTAGTTCTCAGTCACTGGAGCAACTCAGTCTGCAGGAAAAATGAAGTTTATAGTGGGAGAGGGTAGAGGTTTCAGGGTAGGTCCTGGCAGTGCAAGCAATGAATGACAATGCTCATGGATAAGAAGTGCTGCTTACCAATTGTTTACTTTTGCTCCACAGGTTGCTAGCAGGTCCCTGGGAGTCCCCACCTCCAAAATTTACATCAGTGAGACCAGCACAAACACTGTCCCAAATACCTCCCCGACAGCCGCTTCAGTCAGCGCGGACATCAATGGAATGGCCGTCCATGTATGGAAGCTGAGTTATTTAAAGGAGTGGGTTACAAGGGAGGGCTCCAGAGCATGAAAAGCTGTCCTGTATTTATCTGTTGCTTAAGGAAAACAACCATCAAAAGGCAGTTCCAGCCTAAGGATGCCTCATAACTTCTTTACCTGTTACAGCTACCAGTGGCATTAGATTGTGAATGACTTTATTTTTTTCAAGTTATTCGAAACTCTCCTTCAGTCCTTTGGTAGTTCTAAAACCAGAGTATTTGGGATTGTTCAAAATGAGCAGAACAAAGCATCCATTTAAATAGCCAGCTTCCAAGTAATTAATGCAGCCCTATCTATAACAAATGTATTTTGCTGCATGTGTTAATAGCAAACGGTTTGAGAGCTGTGCTCCACAAGCTCTAGGTGTTGATCAGCTCAGAGCAAACATTCTGCTGTAGCAATGGCATGGTCGTGGCTGCCTGTAATGGTAGAATTACCAAAGCATATATTTGCTGGGTATGTGACTTTTCCATTTGAAAATAAGAACTTAGTACTGGCCATTCTCAGCTTGAAAGAAAAGGGGAAGTGTAACCTGTAAAGTAAAATCGTCAAGTTGTTTTTATTCTCTGCATGGCTTCTCTGAGTAAGTTGAATTTTGGGAAGAATTTTTTTTTTTCAGTGTTAAAGGATCATCTTGTAAGCTATGCTGAGCTGTCCTGTACAGACTTGGTACAGATAAAGTTAATGTATAAATGAGTGGACTTCTTATATTTTGTGTCATGGTCCAGAAAGTTCTGTGCTGAATTTGGGATTCCTTTCTGCTATCAGCACAGCCATCTCCTTTAAAATCCTTTTCAGGCAACATTTCTTCCTATGTAGCAAGACATTTGTTAGTGAACTTTGTTTCTTTTTATGATTTTCCAAAGTCCTAAAGGCAATTTTGATTTAAATAGAAGGTTCTTATAGGGCTCTTAATACCACAAGCTGGCTATTCAAAAATTAAAATATTTTTTCTCTCTCTCTTTGTTTCTAGAACGCATGTCAGACTATCTTAAAAAGACTCGAGCCAATCAAACAGGCTAATCCCAAAGGAGGCTGGGAAGACTGGGTAAGCTCTTTGTATCTGTCATGAGACAAGTGGACATTATCAGAGATTGTTTTGATTGGCAAACCATGTGTGCAGGTGTGTCCTCCAGGCCTTCTGCATCTTGCTAGCATAGATTTGAGCAAAGACAGTGAAACTCAAACCTGGCACAGATTTCCAAATAATTAAATCTTGCAAGAGGTCATCCCTAAGACATCCGTTATTACTTTAATCCTGAGATTTCTCCAAATTTTGGGGCCTGCCTAGGACAAACTTCATCAAACAAAAGTCTTGAGTGGCTATATGTATCTTTCTAGTCAGGCTACAGCCTTGGACAGAAGGAAACCTGATTTTTAATGAAGGGATTCCGTAGCATAGACAACTCTTGTTGAGCTGCCGTTCAGCCCCTGTAGCGCTCCTGGGCTGCAATATCTCTGTACCCTCAATGAGAAGAGATGGGTGGGCTGCAGAGCTCTCTTCAGATCCAAGCTCTGCTCCTCATCAGACGAGTTTTGACTTTGTGATTTGGAAGTCAGGACAGAATTTCCCTCACTGAAGTCAAGATGACCTGTCAATTCAACCTTTGTCTCTGAGGCTAAAAGTCTAACCTGTAGCTGAGAGGTGAACAAACAGAAGCAGGCCTCATCCTCTGCCAATGGTTCAAGTTCTGCCCTCGGGAGCTGCTGACGGGGCTATTTGGGGGAGCAGCTGCAGTCATGATGTTTGGCAGTGCTGGAGTTGGGTAGTGTGACAGCTGTCTGTCACTGGACATTTCCTACCTGAGGCCTCCTGGAAATGTTTTTGTGCAGTTATTTTGAAGGGCCTGGTTGTACAATTACTGTTTTCAAACTCTTGTTCACGTTGCCAGATTAAAACCGCCTACGAGAGCTGTATCAGCCTGTCAGCCACGGGGTTTTACAGGTGAGTGAAAATTCGCACTGCAGAGGCACTGACTCGATTGCATGGATTGCAGCCAGGGAAACTCTGGGAGGATTTACAGCCCCCAGCCCCCTGTCACTGCTCTAAATTAAAGCTGCATTCCCTTTCCTACCTACAAGTGGTAAGCTGAGGTTAACAGTTTCCTGGCTAGGGAAAATCGATTCCTGATGGAGCACAGCTCTGAGGACAAGTAAACCTGGAGTAGATCTCACTTCGTTCCAGCTGACCTTGGTCTGAAGGGGCATAAATGAAATCAGAGCTTCGCCTGGGGCTCTGCTGTGTCAGCCTTGTGACCTAGTTTTACACCCACCACGTGGGATAAGAGGGGACAAGGGTTGTCCTTGAGGAAAATCCTGTCTCTTGTGGCATGAGCAGATACCAGTGTTTCCAGCTTTGTTCTCCCACTTCAGGCTCTTGCTGGACCCTGTGTAGTTCTGAAATGAGGCACTTCTCTTAGTCAGCTTTACTGCTGGAGGAAAGCAGAGATCCATCATCTTTAAGGCAGAGGGGTTGACATTAATAAACAAACACAGTGTTGAGAAGAACCTATTTAGGACTAAAATACACTATGAGTTAATTTCTTTTGCATCTCTGAAATGTATTTTTTCTCTTAACCAAGTGACTTGTCAGTATTTTTATAAACCAGTTTTCAGATGAAGTATAAGTAGCCAGACATAAAGTCTGCCGTGCACTGTGCTTAAAATCAGTTCTTAGCTTAACAGAGTTTCTGCTTCAGCTTGACTATGTTCTGAAATTTAATGGCCTTAAAGAAACATTCAGCTGCACTCTAAAAGCAAAGGATTTTCTGTTGGACTGGTGAGAATGAGTTTATAATAGTCATCACAAGCCCTGAGATTCATGGGAAGATAAAGACGGCTAAAACAGTCTGATCGTTTCAATCAAGTTTTGGAATGCAGAGCAGATTTAGCAAATTTCTATTTATAGTTGTTTACAGTTTTCCCTTCTGCATGGGCTTGACAGAAGGAACAAAAGTGAATGAGGATTTTGATAAGTTGCAATGTAGATGTATTTGTTTTTTTCATGGCGTGAAATGTGTGGCTTTGTTTGTATCGAGGATTCCTGACGTTGGCTACGACTTCGAAAAGAACGAAGGGAAGCCATTCTCCTACTTCAGTTACGGCGTTTCGTGCTCTGAGGTTGAGATAGATTGCCTGACAGGTGACCACAAGGTGAGGGGTCAGCAGTGGAACAGCTCTCCGTGTTTTGGTGAAGGGGAACATTCACGGGGAGTTAGAACAAATACTGGGTGTCAGCCCATTCCTGGCTCTGTCATTGGTCTGGTGTGACCTTCAGCAAATTTCTTAACTCCTCTGTTCCACAGTGCAGCAGTCCGTAAAGTGTAATAAAACAATAATTATCTACCCTGCCAGGCTTCGGGGCTTAATGAATGATTGCAAAAGTTATTGGATTTGCTTGAGTAAGAGATAGCAGCACTGTGTTGGCACAAAAGTACAGAAACATCCTGGAATTGAGTTAATCATTAAAAATAACACTGAAGTCTTTTGGAAAGAAAAAAAAAAAAGGAAGAAGAAAAAAATATAATCAGGATCTGACCTAGTTGGTTATGCTCGGGTACAGACCACTGATACCAGCATCTTGGAATTAATATTAACTGAGTCCATTGGACCTCTGGGGAAAACTGCAGTGAGTTCCTCTGATTTACTTTTGGGGTGAACTCAGATTACAAGTCAGTAAGAGGAGTTCAGCTGAGATAAGATTATAGAACACTGTCCAAGCATGGGATAGTGTTTGGAGACTCCTCCTCACATGAGACCATGGTGTACCAGTTCCAGTGCTCTGTGCTGATTTACCCTTTATTCCTGTTTTTTAGAACATTCGCACAGACATTGTTATGGATGTTGGTACCAGTCTGAACCCAGCCATAGATATAGGACAGGTAAGTGAAAAAGTGTTGCTATTTCCATCATGTTAAAGCAATCACACTGCTCGCAGGCTTTTCTATTTATTATCCCTCTCCAGGATGTGCCTTTGCAAACACAACCTTTTAAACTTGGCACAGAATTACATAGGGAAATATTCTGTTAGGGTTTGGAGTTTTTTGGCTTGGATATTAAGACTACAGGATAGCGACCAGTTACCACCCCACTGATATTTTTCAGGCTAAATCCCACACCTGATATTTCTACTCCTGTCTGTCAATATTAAGTTTATTTAATTTAGTGAAAATTCTCCTGTGACTAAAGAGTGTGGCAGATTCTGTCCTCCAGTTGCTGCTGTGTAGAGTTCTCAACAGGAAGTTGGACCAGTCACTTTATCTTACGAAGTCCTTGGGCAGGCACGAGATTACTTCAAAATTTTGTGCAGCAATAATCACACTATCTCTTACCAGATAAAGGTGATAAGCACAGGGTTGTTTGGCAGACCAGGAGATGAGCTGTTAGACATATGCTTATCGAGCCATCTGAGCTCCCTGGCTAACTCTAGATGCTGATACAGTGTAACTCCAATGAAACTGCTGCAGGATTTGGGATGACAGGAGAGCATGAGCTCTGCTATAGCTAAAAATGAAACTTCCTTGAAAGCGACAGTTTTTCTGAAAGAGATTTTTTTTGGAAGTGTCCAAGGGGAGAAAGAGATTTTCTGTCTTTGCAGCCTGTCACTTTAGGTTTGAGAGTTGAGAGATGGGCTGAACAGAGCCTGTCAAAGGGGTCTTAAATTCCTGTGTCCTTCCATGAATTGCTGCAGAGGATCTGGGAGTACAGGAGAGAAAGGATGTGGCATGAGTTCAGGAACACAAGCACACAGAGATGGGTCAATGAATGCTTGTGCCAAATCTTTAGACTGCTCTGGCTGTCAGACACCTCAGTGGGCACAGAGAGCAGAGCTGCCTTGTGCAGGGTTGTTCAAGCACATCCTGCGCGCATAATCTTTTTTCTCCTAAAATTCACAGTAGAAAAAATATGTAAAGAAGTTTTTTAGTACTTAAATGGATATGGGAGTGTTTTTGCAGGTGTCTGTGCTGGTGACCTGATAATACTTAGCAGCACTTCGGAAAGCATTTATACTGAAATAGAAAGGATAAAATAGTTTGTCTTCAGATGTTTCATCTTTAGTCCTTTTAGTCTGCTTGTCCTTTGAATTATCAGCAAGTTCAACTCATTCAGTCTTCACCTGCCTGGGAAGAAATCAGTATTTTATCATTGATTTTATTTTTTGTCCGTTGCTTCATCAGAAAATTCCTGTCCTGCGTTTACAGAAAATCTGTTTGCGTGTATTTGTAAATTGCTTCACCCGCCAGGGAAATGCAGCCACATTTATGTAGGAACACAGGGATTGTGCAAAGACTGTACTCGGCGGAAGGGACAAGGGTGTAGAGATAAAAAGCGGGATCTGAGTCAGGTGGGGAGGGTTGAAAACCCTGGTGGATGGCGTCACTGTTTGTCCTTGTGCAGGGAAGGACAACAACAACAAAGAGAACGTAACCTTGTTTGGATGTGTTTGTAGATAGAAGGAGCGTTCGTCCAGGGCATTGGGCTCTTCACCATGGAGGAGCTGCGCTACTCTCCCGAAGGGAACTTGTACACTCGAGGACCTGGCATGTACAAAATCCCCGCGTTTGGAGACATCCCAACAGAATTCTATGTGTCTCTTCTCCGGGACTGCCCCAATAGCAAGGCAGTTTACTCATCCAAGGTACGCCTGTGAGCTCTGTGGGCCTCTTACTGCCCCAGAACACTGTGAAGCTGAGTGGGATACAGTAATGATTCTGTGTGTCTAAACAGTTCATCTCGTTATGCTGTGGTTACTCTGAGGGCAGGGTGTTTTTCTGTTTCTTATCAGAAATGTGTGTCCTATCCTTTCTGGTTAGGAAGAACTGAAACAACCTGCACATTGCTGCCCTGATTGTCCATTAGACAGAACTGAAGTGGCCTTGCTGTGCCAGAAAGCTTGTGTTTTCTTCCTGTTTCTTCTTTAAATGGACTGAGGGCTGTTACAGCTCAGTCTTTTCTCACTGTTCCCACCTGGCACACTGGAAGCTGTTTTAGCTTCATGTTTTTCCCCACTGAGCACATCTGGTAGACTGAGGTTCCCATCTGGAAGGCAAAGCCTCACTCTTGCTTGTGCTCTGTCTAGGCTGTGGGAGAGCCACCTCTGTTCCTGTCTGCCTCAGTGTTTTATGCCATTAAAGATGCCATCTACTCAGCGAGGAAGGACTCTGGCCTGACGGAGACGTTCAGGCTGGACAGCCCTGCCACCCCGGAGAGGATCCGCAATGCTTGTGTGGACATCTTCACCAAAATGGTAACAGCCCCTGGTCTCACAGGCTGCTCCCCTGGCCAGCCTACCCCATGGGGAGTGCTGCCTGGAAGTCGCAGGGGCCCGGAGCTGGGATTAGGGCAGGATGGGGAGGCTGTGTCCCTGCTTCAGTAGCTGGGTTTTGTTTCGTGGGTGTTATCCTTCACTTAACGTGCCATCAGCTGAGAGCCAAATCCACAGCCCAGCACTGCTAGGGCTCCCGCTGCAGGCAGGGCTGCTGTACAGTACCTTTGGAGTTCAGTCCATTCCATTCTCCAAGTGTTGTCTGTGGAACAAAGGAACTGGCTGCTTGTCCTGATGCTGCTGACTATCATCTCTCAGAGAATCATCACATTTGGTGAGGGCCATGCTGTGATTTACTGGTGTCCCTCAGAAAGGGAGGGAGAGGAGAGTGTATTACTGAAAATAGTCCCTTCTCCTCAATGGTATGGCCACAGGAGTCTCCTTAGAGGCTGTGGACTTGATCTGAAGGAGTGCAGGAGTTATCCCTGTCACTGTCTCCTCACGGGCTCCTCCTCTATCACAGTGTTGTCACAGGGCTCTGTAGGAGTCGACCATCAGGCCTCTATCAGAAGTGCCAAGAGACAGACATCTCTGTGTTTGGAAAAACTGGGATAGGAGCTCCTATCATGTACCAAAAGTCCCCCACCTCAAAAGCAGCATGGTGGGACATGCTGAACCCTGGGCAGGACCCTCACTTGTTGCTAATTCAATTATTTTTTTTATCTTTACAGTGCCCTTCTGCTGAGCCAGGGACCTTTAAGCCGTGGTGTGTGCGTGTGTAAGAGGAAAGTTTGAGGAGCAAACTCTGCTGAAACTGAGCTTACACCAGAGGAACCACAAGGCAGTAGGATTATAATGGAGAGGAAAAAAAAAAAAAAAAGCTGTGTTCATGTGGCTCACCCACTGATTCATGGAGCTTTCACGTTTAATTGTCCAATCATTGTTTTCTCTATGAGAGGGAATTGCTGCCAGATTATAGCTGTGATGTAAATTCAAATGAAGAGCAAGCGGAAGGTGATGTTTTCCAGGTGTAATTGAAAAATCTTACAGGTTTCCTATAAAATTGCTGCAAGGATGCTTCTTACCAGCCAAAGTGAAATAGCAGTGTGGTTGTTTCTTCTTTTTCCTGCTATGGGGAAAAAATGTGTCACCTTGTGATGCTATGCCAAAAAGGACTTAAATGTGTTGAGCCCAGACACAGAGTCCTCTAGCTGAGATGGGGGAAGGTGTAAGAGGTGCTGAGGGCTGGACCCTGCTGTGTCCCCTCTGCACACAAAGCCAGCTACATCCTAGAGGGAGATGAGCAGGACTTTTGATGTTGGCTAATGAAGATGGTCTTACCTGTGCAACAAAAGTGTTTCAGAGGAAAAGGCTAAAATGTGCCCAGTAACTGATTTACCCCAAGTTCAGTGACTGTGGCTTTGTCCGGACCAGGGCTTTAATGAGATCTTAGTTCAAGTGCTACCTTGTCTTCTCTGATTAAAGATAAAACCTAAATATACCAAGAGGACTTCCAGCAAGATGCTGCTTTGTTTGACACAGACTTTTCCCATCCCACACCTTCACATCTTTCCCCATCCTTTAAATAGGAAAGGACATCAGAGACCTCGGAGTAACAGAGAAATTTGCTCATCGATGTTCCCAAGGCAATTTGTACCAGCCTAAGCAAGGGGCACGAGGAGGTTGGACACAGCTGGGGCTTAGCTGGCTCTGGGTGCCCTCTAGGGTCAATCCCTCGCTGTCATGGCCTTGCCTTCTTTCCAAGAGAACTCTTAAGTTTTGCTGAATGTAAGAGAATGGGTACATTTTGCTACAGGGACTGCTCGTCTAAAAAATGTGCTGACTGTGTGATGACCTGGTGTCATCTGGATGGAATATATTTTTCATGTTGGATTTAGTGCTGGGCATCCCTCCTGACAGGTTTTGTCACTGTCAGATTCAACACTGGAGCACCGTGTTATCTCTAGATGGTGTCAGCCACATACTGTGCCTGCTTATCATTTGCAAACTTTTATCTGTTTCTCTGGCCCACAGCTTTATGAAAATGTCCTTTTTCTCTTTTTGCACTCCCAGGGCCATCAAAAAAATACAGTGCAAGAGGATGTAACTTCTTAAAATTGGCCTCCATCTTAGGACTGGACAATGTATGCTCAGTGTGAAATATTTTTTTAAGCACTCCAGGGTATATTGCTTGGAAAGGTGTAGATTTATTTCTCAACTTGAAATATTATGGTTCTACCATTGAGAAGAAGGGAATTTGTGTATGTGAGTTGCAGAAAGTATTTTGTGCCTGTTGGGCTTGCTATGTAATTGTTTTATTAATTGAAATACGATTCAGCTCTGAGGTACTGGGCAAGAACACGTTTTTGTTTTCTCCTGAAAGCTGGTACTACGTAAAAAAACCTCTAAGAGAAGAAAACGTGATAATCCACGTGCAAGAACAGCTATTGGAGCCTGTGTATCCACATTCTTGGGTGCCCAGGGAGGGATGCAAAATACAAAGTCTGTCAGGTAGATTGGTATCAGCTCTGTTTCTGTGAATTCCACCTTATGGGATTGCTGGACATGCTCATTCAGACCAGGATGAGAAGAAATACAAAGGTAATGCATGCTAATGCAGAGCATGGGGAGACACAGGCAGAGAGGGGTATCAAGGAGCTCCCAGTGTCATCCCAGGGGAATGTTGCAACTGTTCACGATAGGCCTGCTGCCTGTGAGGGTCCTGGGACATGCTGGCATGTCACCAGCAGGATGAGTAGGTGCTCTTTCTCCCCCCGGTTTTGGAATTTTCATCATTTCAGGATGGGTTTGTGAGTGTCTCACGCAGTCACAGTGACTGCCCGGTCAGGTGAAATTTTTGAAAAATTAGATGTATCAAGTCTCTGTTTTGCTATTTCCTTTGTGAGTTAATTGGAAGCGTATTTGCCAAGTTCTGTGTACATGCAGTGGTCAGAGCAGCCTGTTCAGAGCAGACCTGTGGAGCCAGTTTTGCTGCAGCATCAGTGAGCCACTCTTTCCCGGGCACCAGCCCTGGCCCTCACGCCCAGCCCAGCTTGGGGCCCTCTTGATTCCCTTGCCCAGCTGATGGAGGGAGGAAACACCTCCCTTTTGGGGTGCACTGGAATTGAATGTTAATTATATCAAACACCCGGGGAGGGCGATGGTATAAAATCCATTTATTTGGGATTGCAAAGTAATGACAGAAACTGGTTTTGAGGGTGTAGGGAAAAGGGAGGCTTGGAGGCTAATAGGAATTTACAGAAAGATCGTTGTAATACCTGCCTGTGCTGTGGGACTCTAAGGAACATGAAGCCGAGGGTTTCATGTCACCTCTCAATGTCTGAACATTTCATACATTGCTTTTCCGTGGAACTAAGTGCCAGGCACCTTAGAAAAGGACTGAGACCCGCTGGGGGGAGGCTGGCAGGAAGAGAAGATCCCTGACCTGAGGTGTGCTCTGCCCTACAAAGCTGTGGGGGAGCAGCTCTCCTGCCCTGGGTGCCCAGCACTGTCCCCTGCCAGGTCCCATCTCCTCACACACATCTCGCTGGGTGGGGTCTCAGCTCGCCGTCACTGGAGGGAAAGCCACTCATGAAGAGAAAAATGTTCCTTTTCTAGTGCTTTCCAGTGAAATAGAGCATGGATGCAAGACTCTAATTTAATGACAGATAATTGGAAATTTGCTGCTTTTCTTCTTCCAGAAGTCTATCCTCAGAAGAGGAACTATGCCATCTTGCTAGACTGTAAAGTACTGTGCACAATAACGGCACTTAAATAGTAATTACTGCAGCTGGAGGGTTTGTGGGAGCGTGAAAGGAGCCCAGCTGATCTGATGTCTTAATGCTATTAATTAGATGGCCTTCTGTGAGAGAGGGAGGCCAAGATTTTGGTAATTGTTTTAGGTCAGTTCTAATCAACAGTTTTCACTATCATTCTTTAATGAGCATTGTCAAATTGGAATCATTAATGTATGTGGAATTCTCTGTGAATGTCACAACATTGCAAAATAAAGCTGCTAAATACTCTGGAAACGAGTATGCTATGGTAAGAGTCTGTCAGGATTTGAAATCTAGACAAACTCAGCTCATCCTCTGTGTTTGTTTGACAAAGATGGACCCTTCCCAGACGCTGTGAGTCAGATCAGCTCAGTGACCAAAGCTGGGAGAGGGCGGGTGGTTGCTCTGGGCTGCCCAGCTGGATGAAGCAGCGAGCCAGCTGGAGAGACTGGGCCTCTGTCTGGCCGTGCTGGCAGCCAAGTCCAAAAGAAAGCAGAGTCGGTCCTCGCGCTTCTCTGCCAGCAGGAGCTTGTAGTAGCCACATCCTGTTTTCCACAGCAGCACAGTGGTGCATTCTGATGCTCCTAGCCACCTCCACAGGGCCCAGCAGCTGCTGACACAAGGTGGGAGGCAGTCTGTCTGACGCTGTGGCCGGTACCTGGTCCACACTGATACTTCCTTGTCTCGGGGCTAGTGCACCAAGCTGAAAGCTGGCCTTGGCCCACTGGAGCCAAACTCAAAACCTGTGAATGGAGCAAGCATCAGGTCCCATCCCCAGGGCCCACTTGAGCCCAAACACGTAGGAGATGAGGTTGTAAAATGGGAACAGTTCACACAGAACAGATAAGACCAAAGGACGGGCCAGGCCTGACCTTCCCTGAGCATGCGAAGATTGGGAACACTGCCAGTGGTTCCCCAGGAGGGTGTGCCACCCTGTGTCACATCTCAGCCTCCAGGTGGCATGCTCCTTTGGGAGCACTTCTTGTATCTACGTGGGGAGATGTGACATGAAGAAGCCACTGCCAAACCTCTTGGCCCAACACGGAGCCCAGAATAGGAAATGTCAGTGCGGGCACAGCACGTGTGATGCTGCTGTGGTTTGCAGCAGGTCTAACCCACCCCGCCCCACCCCAAACTGCTCAGTTTACCCCATCACAGTTCAGTTCATGCAGTTCTCCAAGTCCCAGTGCCACAACTTTCCCTAGTGCCCGCTCTTGTTGTGTTTAAACGCAACTCAACTCTGTCGATCCCCCGTCCCTGGCAGTGGTCTGTCTCGGCTCTCTGACGAGTCTTTTGGACTGTGACATGGAAAACCTCACTGCAAGCAGCTGGGAAGCAAAGGCCCGTCAGTATCTTGAAGCACTTGCTTTTGGATTAACGCACCCTGAAACAGTTCCTCCCCGCGGGCTATTTCTCCCAGGTCTCTGCGGTGCTGGGGCGCTCTGACAGGAAACTGCTAGAAAATGGGAAAGCTGCAAGGTCCCAGCGGTAGAGATGAGACAGCTGCTGCTTCTGCTGGGCAGACAGCTCGCTGAACATCTGCTCTGACAGCCACCTGTAGGTCCACTGCGCTTGGCTGTCGGTGAGCTCGGGGAGGAGGCTGCCCGCAGGCAGCCCGGCCCGGCGCAGCAGGTGGCCCAGCTCCTGCCTGAGGAAGCCAAACATCACCACGTAGTCGTACTGGACGAGGCAGGGCCGGCACAGGCTGACCAGTGGTTTCCAAGCCGCGCTGCTGTTGTGCGTTCCACTGTCTAGGACTTCCTGGACGAAGCTGCTGAAGGATGGGTTGATGCCCATGCCTTGCAGGAACGTGGCGATCAGCCTGTGGAAAGGGTCCCTGACAAAGAGCACTTTGGTGTAAGACCCCAGCATGGCCTTTATCTCCGTCTGGTTGAACTTGCTCAGCCGCGTCTCCTTAGTGCGTAGCCGGCGGTGTGGGAGCGGTGCTGGCACCGTCACGTTTGCCTCCTCTAGCTTCTCCAGAAACTGCTGCCATTCCTCCACCCCTGTTGATGGCACTTGGCAGTACAGGAGGTCCAGCTTGGTGTTCACCCTCAGACTCGGGAGCAGGGAGGCTCTCTCGTCCCGGCTGCTCGGCAGCGGGGTGACTTGGCCTGCTCGGCTGCAGAAAGCTCTCAGTCTCCTCTTCCTGAGCTGCTGGACGTGAAGGAAGGTGTCCAGCGTCAAAGTGAAGCCCTCCTCTGCCTTGGAGGTCAGGACACCTGGGAAACACCATTTGGAGATGGGGGTGAGGAAAGAACACAGTGGCCTGAGCCAGACCCCCAGCACAGGGTGCTGTAGCAGGCTCTTCTCCAGTTATTCCAGTGAGGAAAGGATTCAGCGTGGACAAAGAAGAAGGGTAGGAGAGGGGAGACCAGCCCTGTCTGGCAAAGAGCTTGGCTTTGCTGGGAAATGGGTTTCTGTCCCCATGAACGCGTGAGATTATAGACACCCAGACCTCCTTTCCCCAAATCACTGTGTCTGAGGACTGATCTCAACCATAGATTTATTCCACGGGCCCTGTTCTCCACTAAATCCTAAGTTTTGTTTTTAACTCCTTGCTTGCAACTGAACATCACAGAGGTGAGTTTACCAAAGAGCCAAAAATATTCTGAGAGACCAGGCAGTAGTAAATTGGTTTGTAGCTACAAATACACGATGTCCTGCAAACCCTTTTGCATCTGTTAATGCGTTGACATCAGCTATCAAATGTATCTGAAAGTAAGGAGTTTTTCTTGATGGCTTGGGGTGATTTAGGGATCCAAATGACATCACTTCTTGCATCACTCCCATATGTAAATTTTTTCTCTTGTAGATAAAAAGGCAAAGGCAAATAAAAAGCAAAAAGCAAACAGAAGTGAGACGACAACAAAGCAAATATAAAAGGCAAAAGCAAACGCAAAGACTCTATGAGAGTCTGTTTAGTTTCCCAAATTTCAGCTCTGCTTTTTTCTGTCTTCTTATTTTTGATGTGAAAAGGCCATAGTGTGTTTGAATGTGGAAGATTAATGCCTGCCTTGTTAGTTTATTTTCTTTAGCAGCAGCACATCTGCCTCATCTGCTCAGTGCAGGCATTTGGCAGCCCTGGGGAGACAGTTTGATGGTTTGTTCTGGGTCCTCGGGAAGTCAAATATTTGGGCAGGCTCTTGCACAGGGCAGAGAAGCACAGTCAAAATTAGGCAAAGGACATCAGGAACACAGGAAGAAACACAGTGGTGCCTGAAGCGATCCTAAGCTGCTCTTTAACTCACCCAGCCCCAGAATGACAACGTCTGCAAAATCTAGTGATGGCTTTGCCCTGGAATGATGGGAACTGGAGGGGAGGGATGCGTTTTTTAGGCAAGAAATGCAATAATCACCAATGCCCCTGCTCCCTCCTGCCTTCCCAACAGCATTTCACTGTCCTAGCAAAGATTTGGGAGTTCCCTCCAGCAGCCTGACACCTGTTTTCCCCAGCACTCCTACGATCAATGACCCCACTACGGCCATAAAGCTGGAGGGCCCCACAGCAAGGGTTTTCTCCGCAAACACTGTGCAAAGGGTGGTTTCTGTCCTGTAGGCATTTGCCCACCAAGACCCGCTGGAAGAGGCTCCAGGTCACTTCCCCCGTGGCACAGAACCGCTGCCGGACGCGCAGAGCCGCCGTGGTGGCCAGGCCTTACCTCCTTGGCTGTGTGCTGGGGTCTGGAGAAGCAGCCTCCAACTCAGGAAGGCGGCGATGGCCAGGGCAGCCAAGAGGCCGAGGCGGGGAAGGAAGCGCATTTCTGGGGTGTGCTGGGTGCCGAGTGCTGGTGAGCAGCCTGGGACCCGAAGGAAGGGTGTTGGGGAACCTCCTGTGTTTATTTAAACACACCCAGCCAGAGCTGGGTTAAAGTACTGTTTGGGCAGCAGTTCGGCTCGGGACAGGGAAATGGCCTGAGGCACAGCAGGTGCCTCCTGCCTGCGTTTAGAGCGTGAGATTCCGAGGCAGAATCTGCCTTTTTATTCAGTGTCTGTGACACGCCAGGCGACAGTGCATCCTGAGGGGAACAAGTCCTGCGTCCCCGCTCCTGTGCAGGGTCTGCAGAGCCACGTGGGGAAAGATGTCCCCGGTCCCCCGATACTCCCTGCCCTCCGCTGGCTTTGGCACTCCGTGAGGCACTGCTCAGGGGAACGCTGCCGTGGGGAGCAGCCGGGGCTGGGGCTGGGGCTGGGGCCGGGGCCGGGGCCGGGGCCGGGGCTGGGGCCGAACAAGCAAGTGCTGGGCCACGGCTCCTGCCTCTGTGCTGCTGGGGGGTCTTTTGAACTAGAAGCTGTGGCAGGGGAGGTGACAGGGTGACAGAGCACAGCCAGTGTCATGTGGCAAGCGCTGAACTGCTGCTCGTGTCCTTTTGCTGTTTAAAAGCCGCGACTGCTGCGGAGGCACCAGGCAGTGCAGAGGCCCAATCACACAAAATAAGGGGGTGTGCTCCCATGCAGGCAGACGGATGTGCCGCTCCTCCCCTGCCCCACGGAGCCACCCCGTGTGACGGAATCCCACCTCCCTGGAGCTCCTGAGGGCTGTGCCACGGGCGGATTTGGTGTCCTCTGGACAGCCGTGGCTTTCCCAGCAGAGGGTGCTCTGTGCCCGAGGAAGCCCTGCCCACCGCTGCTGGAGGCGAGGGATGTGGGCTCCGGCAGCCCTTCCCCACTGCGGCTTAGGGGATGAACTTCGCAGCTGCCGCGGCCTCATTTGTGCCTTTTAAAGCCTTTCTACAGCGAGGAGGAGATGTTTCCTCCAAGTCTTGCGGCTGGACCCTGCTGCATGTGTCCCTGCAGCCTGCCCCCCAAATCTGGGAGAAGCCCGGTACAGCCAGAGCTGGGTATATGGCGGGGCAGGAGGGAATGGCCACACTTTGCTTCCCTTCCCGGCAGAAGACTCTCATTTTCCTTTGAGTTGCAGTGCTAATCTTGCTCCTCCCAGCCCGACAGGTCCTAGGGTGACCAGACTGGTGCTCAGCAGTGCTTCTCCTCCCGCAGCTCCCAGAGCTGCTCCTGGGCAGCCACACACCTGAGCAGCAGAGCCCCGCGGGGGCTGCAGCCAAAGCCCACCCGGCTGCCAGCAGACCTGGCTCCAGTGCGAGGAGGTGCTTTTGATCAAGAGACCGCAGTGAGATTAACAAACAGAAGGGCAGAAGGAGCTCTGCAAGCGCTCTTGGTGTAGCAGGTGGCAGCAGCAAGTACCTTCCTGCACTAAAATACAGCTCAGCAGGGACTGTCCCAACCACAACCCCAGTGAGCCGAAGTGCAACTGCAATGGGTAGGGAGAAATGCAGCTGATTTTTATTTTACAGTCATAAAGTGAAAGCGAAGAGACGTCCTCTTGTCTGAGGGGCAGAAAGAAATAGTGGAAAACCCCCTTTGCTTTGCATTGCAAGGAAACAGAACTTACCGAGTTACATCAGGGTTTCATCAGAGGAGGGGACGGTGTCCGCTGTGCCCTGGGGACCTGCAAGCAGGAGGAAACTGCCCCTGAGCTGCCAGGGGCTGGTTTTAGGGAGCAGCTGCTCTGCCTTGGCTGCTTCAGCTGCTGGGCTGCCATGGGGCATTGTCAGAGCACAGCTGGCTGGGCTCCTTAACCGGGGGGTGAACTCCCCCTGGGTGCCAGGGCCTGGCGTCAGCGGTGCCCTGCGAGGCCTCGCGGCCGTGAGCGTAAAATACCTCTCAGAGGCCTGTGTGGATCCCCTAGGGTGGGCTCCCTCTCCCTTATAACTGACAGCAACACTAACAGGCCAGGGTGTATGAGGGCCCTGAGCAGCTGGAATTGCCCTGTGGATGCAGAGCCACCTCCCAGACTGCTGCGGAGGTATGGCCAAGGGAGAAACAGGGAGCCTCTCCTCCCTCTAGCTTGTATCTGCCATTTAAAGGGTGATTTTTAAATTACTTATTTTCTTGCCCCCCCTGGGATTTCTGTTTAAATTTTTTTTGGTGCTGAAAAGTTTTCTCAAGTGTCTGTAGACACTTACTGAAACTCACTGCTGGGCTTCCCCTGCTTGCTTTCCATTCACCACTTAGCAACAGCCACCAAGGCTGAGACTGCAGTGCTTGGACTGAAAGGCTTCCTGCTATACACTTGTAGGGAGACAGCAGCCTTTTTGGGCACAGAGGCTGAGTCAGGTGTGGAAATGCATTCACATCCTACTATTTAATGCAATTGCACAAGGGAATTAGTTGGGGAATGCACGTGAAGCTTCCCGTAATTTAGGAAAACCCTCACTGCCATGAATGTGAGAAAAAGCCCTTCTCTTTTTCTTTACACCAGCAGTAGGATTGCCTGAATAAGGATTTCCAGATTTTTCCCCACCAATATCTTGAACAACATTGCCTCGGGCTCCCTTTTTCTCCTCACAGGACGCAAACCCTTTGGAGATATTCTTATATGTTAATAAACATCCTCCTCTTCAGCCTTCCCACATTCCTCCCACTTCCAAATTTTGCAGAGTATTGTCTCGTGTGACCATGACCCGCGGGCACTGGTGTGATGGTTCCCCCCCTTGTTCCTCCTCGTGCCTGCCTTGTGGGAATGTGAACTTTGCAAAGTGATGGCAAACACTGCCTCATTTGGCGAGGGATGTTTTTACATTGCGAGGAGAGGAAGAGCGGAGAGGAAACCTTCTTATCCCTCTTCTTGTTTGGAAACTTGCGTATGACATCTGTGTTTCGCAAGCCAGCTTGGGCCCATCTCTCAGCAGAAACGTGGGAGCAGTTGGAGGAGGAACAAGCTTCCCTGCTCCCAGAGCATCATTTAACGTGGAAAGTGTCTGGTGTTTGGGAAGGATGGTCCTGAGAGCAAGGCTGCCAGGCTGCTGGCTGGGGATGCATTGTACTGAGTGGAGGAGGATTCCTTGAAATCAACCCAAAAAGTCAAGGGTGTGAGCAGGTATTTGTGGATAAACTGGGGCTTCTGCAAGTGGCCTCTTCTCCATCACATCTCCAGATTCCCAGAGCTCCTGTCTGTGCCTGTCTTGGCTGCCCAGCTTGCTTTGAGGGTGGGACACACACCCCATCACCCACCCACAGGGCTCCCTTACTGTCAGGGACGAGGTTTAGCACTTTAGTGCATGAGCTGGAGCCTATGTGTAAGCATCAGCTCCTTCAGTCTCATGGCCATTTCCAAATTTGGCTAACTCAGCTGCTTTCTGGTGGGATTTGGGATTTTCTTCACTCTAGCTCCTGCCAGATGTGGGTGAGCCAATCTGCCCAGCACCCTGAGTCCATCTCCGTCTCCTCCAGTGCTTGCATTCAGCAGTGGGTTAGGAAGGTGGACATTTGTCCTTGTGCACTGGACAGGGAGCACCAGGCTGGCTTTGGGCAGGCAGGGAGAAGCCGGAGGCCGCAGGGACCGCCCCACGCGGCAGCATCCTGGGACTGAGCAGCACTGGACCAGAAATAGTTATGCAATGTGGATAGGAAAGGAAAGAAAAGCAAGTTCCCATTGCACCCAAGGAGTGGAGCAGGTAGGACAATGTTTGGAGTGGTTGTACAGCTCTGGCGCTTCCTGTTTTCCTGCGGGCAGGAGCTGTGATTGTCACTTCTTATTCAGCTCCTCATCCTGGGAGGAAGACGGTATCGGGCTGTCCGGGGGCAGCAGGATGTTTATGTGGCAGGCTGAGTCAAGGTGCTGCTTTTAATACGCCCCAGAGCAGAGTCATTGGGGGAAATGTACATTTTAGATTCCTTTTTTTTTTTTTTTAAGAAAAAAAGGCTCATGAACATCCAAAGTGCTTTGCAATTGCCATCGAGCCGTGTGGCCGAATGCCAGCGCTGAGTGTCGTTGTTTGCTAAGGCTATTACACAAGGATTTTACAGGGTGCCATGAACTACTGGTAATTTAGGGAGGATTCGTCTAATTAGTGATGCTGTATTGAGAGGCTTTGCTTAATTACTCCATAAGCTGTCAAACTTTGCATTGTCTCAGCCAGGCCCACATCAACCGGAGCACCCAACGGTGGTGGGGAGGGACGAGGCAGCCATGCAGCCTCTGCCACGTGCCCATCCAGAGGACCCCTCTCTTCCTGCGTTATTAAGGATGAGGGCATTTTCCTGGAAGGGGGAACCAAGGGACTCGACGAGACTCAATTTTTTAAAAAATATGGGGATTACAACCATTATCTCGCTGCAGTAGCAGATGGGAATCCCATGGATAAAACTAGCATCTGGATCTGGATAGTCTGGATCTGTGTGCGCAGGGGAAGGATGCTCATGGGGCTAGTGGCCATCACCTCCATCCCATCACCTGCCGTGGGACCAGCAGCCATCACCTCCATCCCAGCATCTCCTCATGGAGCTTTGTGGTGCCACCGGAACAGCACAGGGACCTTTTACCACTGAGTGTTTCTCCAGCCAGATCTCAGTCCTGCTTCATGTCCCAAGCTCCTCCTGGCCTTCCTCTCTCTTTAGCGCTGCATCAGAGAAACCCAGAGTGCTCCCAGACAAGCCAGGCAATGCCTGTGCACGTGTGGTAATTTGGGAAATCTAGTCCTTCAGCTTTTCTTTCTCATTTATTTTTTAATGCGAATTTTATTTCCTGCGGACACTTCTGCTCTTTGGACTGTTCTTCCCTTTGGGACCTGAGTAAGGGAGGGATCCCGAAAGAGCCCTCGGGAGCCACTTTTCCACCCCACCAACATGGGGACAAAGCCTCTGCTTGGCCCCCAACTTCACAGAGATGGGAGGGTTTTTACTTGAGTGGCCAGAGCAGCATTGCTGGAGACAGCACAGAGGAGACTGGGGTCTGAAACATCTCAAAATCTCCTGAAAAAGAGCTGCTGGTGGTGAAAAACAGGATGGTGGGAAGAAAACCTCTGTTGCAAAACATCACTTGCTGGAACCAGACTTTGATCTCCCTGCTGCAGTCCCTGATGGGAGGGGGAGTTGTGGGCTGGGAGGAGATGGGCAAAGGAAGAGAGGATCTCATGGGATTTGGGCTTGTGTCTCCTGTACGTCCTCTTTCCCTGAGCCTCAACTCTCTCACTGCAAAATGGCTTCCCCAGGCTTCACACCCTGTGCCTGCCCTGTTTTTTGGGGGAGAAGGACTTTTGTGTTGTTTACAGCAGCATTTTCCCGTTTTTGTGTCATTTTTTGTGCCGCTGCCTGGTCAGGTGAGGAAAGCTCTCACACGTGTCTGTTGCTGGACATGGGGGGATGGATTCTCAGGCAGATTTTGACCCAGGGACTGGCTTTTGCTGATGCTCCCGAAAGCTGAACTTGTCTGAGGGTGCACCCGGGCATCTGCCCGCTGCTCCTGGCCTCTCCCAAGGGAGCGCTGCCCCGTGACACCGCAGGCTATCACGTTTTCTTGGTTGCTGGTTGTTTCTATTATTCATACAGCAGCTCTTTAAATATTCAGAGATCTCTTGACTGGTTTTTCAGCGACTTGTGGAGGAGGAGGTGGCAGCGTGGCTTGCTGGGGCTACCTCCACACCTGGTTTAGTAGGATGCTATTTCTGATGAGCGATGTTTTCGGGAACTCCGGAGCCTACGGCTCTGACTCCGTACCAGAAGTGGCGGGGGGAAAAGGGTTTAAGGTCTGTTTGTTTTACTTTTTAGTCCAGACAATAAGCCGGCAAATACTCCCAGGTTGTTTATATTTGGATAAGGCCGCTCGTGTCCTGTGAAAGGAAAATGACACATCTACTGCTTCTCCTGGGGAGAGATGGTGTGGGACAAATGGACTCCTGGCCTGGCTGCCAGAAGCATTTTGATGCCACTTCTGGGATGTGTGGGATGGCCTTGGCACTGTGGTCCAGATGGGGAGGGCATGGCAGGGGCACAAATGCCTGGTTTTTCTCTGTTGGTGGCATTAGGTTGGGACCAGATGCACGGGAAGGGCAGAGCTTGGTCCCCAGTGCCAGCCCCACGTTGCTGCCTCCTTCTCTCCCACTGGGACGTGGGGCTGTGGACACCAGGAGGTAGTCTCATCAGACCTCCCATCCAACAAGTTGTTTTTGGAGTCTGTGGGATGCGAACCACAACCTGAAATTCTGCTTGCCTGGGTTTTTCCCAGAAGCTCAGCCCCTCCTGGCATGGCACTGCATGGGAGAAAGACAGGAGGCACCGGGCTTTGGCTGCAGGGCTTTGGGCTGGTTCTGCTCAGCTCCCACCATCCCTAACCAGGGCATCAGGTGCCTGAACCCCCAGGGACACCCAGCTGGTCGTGCCTGTGTGTCCCCATCTGTTCTGGCTCCCTCACACCTCCCTGCAACGAATGGGATTTAGCAGCTGCAAACAGGCCTGACAGCAACTCTGGGACTGAGCCAGTGAGGATCAGTGTCCAGCCCCATCCTGGGACCGGCAGAGCCCCCTGCCTCAACACAGGCCTTGTCTGAGCACAAGTGAGCACAGGATTCATTTGGGGTACGCCACGTCCCCCTTGTCCTGAGGCTGGGTCTTATGGATTTTGGAGCCTCCTGCCGTTGTCCAGCTCTGCCCTCACCTCGTCTATTCCAACCCTCTCCTGCAAACCAAATGTGTTTTCATAGGATCTGGGCAGCCCATCATGGCAAGTCACAACATGCAGGTTCCAAGAACTACCCCAAACCAGTTTTCTTCTTTTTTAAGATTTATTTGTTAAATCACTCACTTGCAGAAAGCACCACCTGCTTGTCCCACAGGGAAAGGTCAGGCAGTGAGAAGAACAAGTGAACTCGAGGCACTATGGCCCTGCAGGAGATCAGAGAAGAGGCATTTTCTTGGCTCGCAGAGCCTTGGCAGCTCCTGGGGTGGCTCTGCTGGCTTCACCTTGGGGCAGATGCTGTGAGAAAGCACGAGGAACTTGCAGCTCCACTGCAGTCTGTAACTCCAGCTGGGTCCAACACCCCCTTTCCTGATGTCAAAATTGGTCAGAATTTTTTTTTTTTTAATTTCCTCAGGGTTATTTTTACCTGAAAGTGAAGAAAAGAGAAACTTCTCTTCCTATACGTTTTTTTCCCCCAGAGCTTTTGGAAGAAGTAAGAGGGGAAGTGGCTTTCCTCCTTCCCTCAAAGTTGGCAAATGCAGCCAAAAATTGCCTCCTCCTCCCATTATTTTACTTCTGTTAGTAAATTTTGCCTGTCTGTAAATTGGGCATTTCTGCATCTATTTTCATTCTGTGGAAATAACCAGTCCCCAGCCTCTCCCCTCTGGTGTTTGTCTCCCCATACATGCTGAGGTTCGTTTGATTTAAATATTTCCAAACAGGCTGGAGACAAGGGAAGCAGCTTCTTGTCACCTGCAGCACCACATTTCCACAGAGCAAAACCACGACGTTATGGATGAAAAGGCCTGGAAACACTGAAAAACCACTTGAGAAGAAAAAATTTGCAAACGAGCAAATCACCATCACTTCACACACGGCCACAATTAAAGAAGCAGCAGATCTGGGAGTTGAGGCAGTTTTGGTCTGAAAAAGCCCAAAGGATTTCATCTCCACGCCCTAATCCAGGGCTTAAAATGCAGCAGCTGTTAAAAGTCATGCTCTGGTGCTCCACCTGCCCTGAGTGCTGAATTCAAAAGCAGGCAGTGAAAGTCTGAGCTGACAGGCCAAGAAAGCCATGAAATGGAGGACAAGGGACCTCTGTGCCTGAAGGAAAGACCCAGGAGGGGTGAGCAGCTCTTTCACCCCTGCAACCCTCCGACTCTACGAGCCTTCATCTTACCCTACACCTGTTTCCTCTGAATGCAGGGTGTGAGAACAAAATGCATTTGGGGAGCTCTTTGGAAACAGATTTCAGATGCACCATTGTTAACTTTTACCTAAGACCTTGCAGCAGGTTTTGCCTTTGGAGGCTTGTGATCCCATCTGGTTGTTGCACCCTGGATGAGCATCCTCAGCTGATTCTCCTGGTGAAGATGAAGGAGGAGGAAAAGAAGAATGATGGAAGGGTGACTCCCTTGGGAAAAACGCCCTCAGGCAGGCATCCACCACTTGCTTCAGCCTCTGAGGGAGGGCAAGCCAGCAGGGAAGAGGCGGGAAGGTTCTGTAGAATCCATGCCATGGAGATGTGACCCTTAGGGACATGGCTTAGTGGTGGCCTTGGCAGTGGCAGATTAACTGTTGGACTCGATGATCCTAGAGGTCTTTTTCAACTTCGATGATTCAACAATACTTTCCCCAGCTGCTGAGTGCTGGGATCAGTGTGGGAGTGGTGCCCTAGCCCACGAGGTTTAACTGGAGCAGAGCACTGAAATGCCCCTGAGACCTGGCTCTTGGGTACTCCTGAGGCTTTTTTTGGAGTCTTGGCTGGTGGTTTGGTGTTGCTCCAGCACATTCCCGCTCTCTTACTGCATCTCCAGCAGCCCCTTTGCAGAAGACCACGCTGGTGTCCCCGGAGAGCTGCCAGTGCCAGCTGCCTCTATAAATACCCCTGGTATAAATTCAGAGAGCTCTGTCCCTGGCAGGCTCAGTCCTGCCTCTGATCCCTGCGCTGTAGGGTGCTGGGCTGGAAACTCACAGGCTGTAGAGCGCTGCCACAAGAGAAACAGCTGTTAATGCTTTGTTAGAAGGCTTACATTTACTTTTTCAATTGATTAATCAAAGTGATGCAGTTGATGGCTCTCTGGTACTTCAACATTTCCATTCCCTTGGTCTTATATGAGTCAAATATTTCAACTTTAGAACCAGGACAAATTGTTTTTAGAAAGCCAGCTAAGCCCTGTGTGCACGCCAAAGTGCTGCAGGCTCTGTGGCAATGAGCCTGGGAGCTGGGCTGAGATGTCCATGTGTGGGTCAGACCTGTGGTTGCACTTTCCCTGTTTCATGGAGGAGACAGCATGAAGCTTCCCGTGGTTGCAGAAGACATCCTTCCATTCTGAAGCCCTGAGTTTCCCCAGCAAAGACAGCCCTTGCCCCTTGCCCTGGGCAATAGCAGCAGTGGTATTTCTCAGGCTGACCTAAAGGGACATTTCTTTATTGGGCTCTCCTTGCCCAGGCTGATCCTCTGAGTCTTTTCACATGGTGAGGTCAAGTCCCTGGGAACAGCTCCATTGGATCCAAACCCATGTGAGGAGGAGGAGGAGGGAAGCCTCTCCAGCCTGTGCCTCTCTGACAGCTCCCCCTGCAATGTTAAAGGGTGTCTTGGAGGTGGGCCACAGCCAGAGCTGCTTTCAGTCCTGAGAGCCACATTTTCGACATCCACAGCCCCACTGAGAGAATCAAGATTTATTCTTAAAAGGAAAAAAATATGCACTTTTCCTTTTCTCAAGGAAAACTCTCACTCCCTTTTGCTCGCTTGCCAAGAGGAACGGCTTGCTGGGGGTTGAGGGAAACGTCTGCTCAGCACCAGGCAAATGCATGAATTCCTTTTCATGTTCCTCTTGGCACATCTCCTTTTTAGCACTTGAGGACTTTTTCCCTGGTCACAGAGAAAAGCAGGCAAGGAGAGAATAAGAGCTGGTGGGCAGCAAAGCCCTTGCCAGTGCTCTTCCTTTCATAAATGATGCTAGCGACCCTGGTGGCTTTGGAATAAGTTTTTGGTGTGTGAGTACCCCTCCAGGGCAGACACAGCTAAGCAGAGTGATGCCTTTGCATTACAGGAGACTGACAATTCTTGGCATTTGGGCTCGAAACAGCCTGTCCTGAAATGGTGACAGAGCACAGGCAGAGGTGGGGAGCAACCCCTCGAGGCAGGTCCACACGTGCTGCTCCTCCCTGCAGCTCCAGGGGCTGCGGGGAGTGTGGGTGTGCTGGGGAATGTGGGAGCTGTGTCATGGGGGGGTGGGAAGGGTGGGAGGAATGACTGTTCTGTGCTTATATTTATCTCCCGGTCGATGACCAGGCTCACAAAGCAGGATACGCCTCCCTGGAGCCCGGCAAACTGACAAAAATCTACCTGGGAAGGATGCAAACCCAAACCCCCCCTACTAAAAATATGCAGGCAAATAGAGATTTTCCGAAACAGAGTTCCGGAATGCTAAACTTGGTGGTGATTCATCGAAGGAGGGGGGCACAGCCGCTTTATTTTTTTCCCTGAAGGCGAGCAGGAACAATGTGAATCCCGAATGTTATCCACCCTACCCCCTCAGCTGGGCTGCTGTGCTTTGAAGAGCCCATGCATAACCCCATAGGCACCGGCTTCCCAAGAAGGCAAACCTGCCGCAAAAACAGGAATCCCTTATCGGGCAGCAGGAAATCCTATTTTTACACGAAGTTCAGAATAAAAATAAAAGGGAAATATATGCTCTGTGGGTGCAGGCTAAAATTAAACCTGGAGCTTCTCCCCTGATGGCTGGCTCCAGCTGCTCCCTGGATTGAGAATCTGATGGTGAACAAGAAGGATCCTGCTGTCCCTGGCTGCTCTCAGTGGGATCTGCTCTGCTGTGGGGCTTTTCTCCTCTCAGTGAGCTCTATGAGAGTGGCTTAAATCAATCGCCTTGGATCAGTCCTGTGGCCTGGGCAAGCAGGAAGAGGTTCCTTTGCCTCTTCTTCATGTGGCTCCCTCACATCTTTCTGAGCCAAGTTTTTCAGTTTCTGACTGCCCTGCCAGCTTCACTGACCTATGTCCAGGCCTTTCTCTGACCAAAATTTCTGCATCCAGGTGGTACCACAAGCCGTACTGATGCATCATGAGGGTCTGCCTTGACTGAGTTTCCAGCTTTGGGTCTGCTCTCCCACAGGGGATGAACTGGCACATCTGGTCTGGATTTGAGCATTGCCTTACAAACTTCTCTGGGCTCTGTAGTAAGGAAACAAGCCCTAAGCCACAATCCCCAAGCCTCTTCCTTTCCTGCAGTCCAACACTGAAAACAGTCTGCCAGAAGAGCTCTGTGGCTGTGTGTTTTCATTACCACTGTGATTTGTGCAACAAATGCAGCCCATTTGCTGCCACGCTTTTGTTCTTCGACATCTCAGGCCTTTGCCAGCTGAAGCCACGCACAGGGCTTTCCTCTGGGCTGCAGCAGCTTCACCAGCTCTGTGGGGCAGGGTGGCTCTGAGACAAATCCCACAGGGACAGTGAAGGTGGCCCTGACGGCACTTTGTCAGCATTTCTGTCAGGCAGCTCATTTCAGAGTTGTCTGTGTTGGACCTTGGACCAAAAGGCTTTTTGCTTGGCTTCCAAAGAGCAATTAAACTGGATCCAGAAAAGTCACTGGGTAAAATGAATCATGAGGTGCAGATCTCTTGGCTGATCACACTGACATTTTATATATGTGTGTGTGTACCATATATATATATATGTTCAACCTACCTCCTGTCTGGTTTTTTTTCTGCAACAAAGCTTCACTCCCATCCTTTGGCTGCAAAATATATTTTAAAAGGTTGTTTGCTTGGAATAAGTATTTGAGGGCATTTTCAATCTCCGTCAGGAGAGCAAATCCCAGTAAATATTGAGCAGAGTGGCTTGAGTTAGCCAGACCCCTGCAGGTGCTTAGCAGGGCCTTGGGTTGTCAGGTGCACAGGAGTTTGAGAGCAGCATTTCCTTCACCTGAGCTGGTCTCCTCCTACTCAGTGAAATTACAGGAAGGTTTGAAAGGGTGGATAGAGAATGGTGGCATTGGGTTGCTGCTGAGAGCCAGGTTGTCTAGAAGGAACAGCCTCTGGAGAACGGGTAGGGAAATTGGGAAAGGAGAGGGAGGGTGAATGAAGAGAAAGCGTTTGGTGATGGTTTTGGATACTCTTGAGTATCTAGAGCTAGAGGGAGCTGCCTAGGTTGTCTCAGCTGTGGTGGTATTTTAGAAGATGGCATTTTGGTTTTGAGAGAAGGTAGAGCTGCAGCATTCACCACTGCTCCTGTTTGTG
Organism: Mohoua ochrocephala; assembly: GCA_013398855.1. Classification (NCBI taxonomy): domain Eukaryota; kingdom Metazoa; phylum Chordata; class Aves; order Passeriformes; family Acanthizidae; genus Mohoua; species Mohoua ochrocephala. The sequence goes on along the minus strand of VZTA01023065.1, from coordinate 54,561 downwards.
GCTGGCCTGGACAGTTGCATGTCTTGAAATTTAATGTTCTAGCACTGCTTCATTTGTTTCTCGTGCACTGAAGTGGATGTGTGTGGAGAGCTCCTCTCAGCCTTGCCAGCTAATGTGGGCAAGCAATTAAATTGTTCAGGGCAGCCCTGGGTGTGAATGGCTGACTGCATGTGGCTTGCATGCAGTGGAAGGTGAATGTCTGAAAGCCCCCCAGAAATGCAGGTCTGTGATGTCTGCTCTGTTGTGTAAGTGCTTCTCACTTCTGCCGTTTACTGTAAGATGAAGTGATGAAATTTGGCTTAAAGGAGAAGTGATGTGAAATGGTGCCCAGTCTGATTTGGAAAAAAACACTGCCTGCTCTTCTTCGACGTGGTGGAGTGTAGTTTGAACTTCACCATGCAAAATTATCTTGCTTATTCTTAAAAGGTTTTGTGCTGTAAAACATCTCCTTGCTGTTTTGCCCCTTTGCAATCACTGTAAAAACTGCCCAGGCTGCTCCTGTTCTGGAGAAGTTGGGGGCCTCTGGCCTGGCCCTTGTCCTTCCTGGTGGTAGGGGCTACATACTAGAGGACAAATAGGGCATTTAAAGTAATCTTTATTTCATCTTCTGGACTGAATTTGCTGGTTGTTCCTGTTTCAATGAGAGGTGATTTTTGGGGATTAAATGTTAAAATCCTGTGTGGTGCTCCCGGGGGATATCATGTATCTGTATTTGATGCTGGATCAAGCCTGTGCAATGATTTTTCTCTTATCTCGGAAAAAGAGAGGCATGTAGGGCCAGTGAAACCAGAGGTACGTGTGAACACCTTTGGGTTGGGATTGGGAGGGGTATGTGAGTGAATCCTCTGCCAAAACCCCTTGGGTAAGAGGTCCCTGAGTAAGGACAGCACCTACAGGGGAAGGGTAAAAAAGAGGTAATCCTTTATTTGATACAGTCTGTTTGGCCCAGAAATTGGGAACACCAGGCCCAGGAGGTGCACTGAGGTGAGGAAAGGAGTGAGCTTCCCACGGAGGCCATTGGGACCCCATGGCTGCTGCAAGCACAGGCTGCTGCCAACACAACGTGTCAGGAGAGCTCGCTGGGGACTTTGGGGTTTGAGATGCAAACCCGTGTCCGGGGTCCCCCATGTGACACACGGCAGGTCAGCCAAAAGCAGGACGAGCTGCCCACGCGATCGCTCTCCTCAGGCATACACAGGTGCCCAGAGGTGACAGGGGTCGTGCCACCACAGTGAGAGGGGTAAATACCGAGTTCATGTCCCTGGAGATTTTGGGGTTTTTTTTGCCTATGATAGAAACTGTGAGTGTTGCCAGAGTGCAAAATGCAGAACTTGAGAGGCGAGAGCGCAGGGCAGGACTAAAGGTGGGCTCCAAGGCCAGTCCATCATCCTGAGCTGGGGAAAGACTCCATGTGCTTCTCTCACCTGCTGTCTCAGCTGGTGCACTTGAGTTTCTTGAACCTGGTCCCCATTTCACATTCAGCAAAAGAGAACAAATTTCGCACACAACATATTTAGGGGAGGAGGGGGGAAAAAAAAAATCTGTCAGTCCTTCCTTTCTGAGATGTTTTGAGAGTCAAATTTTTATCAGAGGGAAAAAAACCCAACCCAAGACTCAAAACAGGAAACTCTTATCAGCTTGCCAGGAAGCTCTATTGCTTTGTGGAAGTGTTACCCTACGGTCATTGCTACTTTCAGTAGCTGTTTGTGAGTAATTTATGGCTTTAAGATGGGCGTCAATCTTCCATGCAAGCAGGGGAGAGGCCCTAAAGCTGGAAGGAGTAGTGGTAGGAATAGAGGGTGGAGGGGAAATACCAAGGAACAGGATTTGTATTATCTCACTACATATATTTACGACGATAAGATTTTCATTGTCTTCTATGGTAAATTATGATCCTGTTTTTGTTCTGTATTTGGATCAGGAAAAAGCAAACCCGTGTCTTCAAAAAATGCACAGGCTTAGTGTTCAGTGACTGTTATTCAGCAGAAGTAATCGAGGGACTCGGGATAATACGTAATTTCTTGGCAGGGGAATTTCTAAATTATTGCCTTATGGAGTTCTGTGTGCCTGAATTCTAAATGTGTGCAGGTGTCTTTGTGTAAATCATATATAAATTTATCTAAAAGATATTAAAACCTGTCAGAGGGGGTTGTCTGGTTCTCTTTCATGTCCCAGTTTTGGTGTGCCCATCTCCAACATGGAGCACTTGTTCACGTCCAGAATAATTTCTTCAAAAACAATTTTCCTGCAGAGTGTCTTTGGATTTAAAAATAAAGAAAACAGCGTTATGCAATGTAGTAAGATGTATCTGAAAACTCTGTGTGTGTGCACTTTATGTCGAGAGATCAGGATCTTGTATCCCAAACCTGCCAGGTAGTTGTGTTGAACAGTGGTGGCTCCTGGCCCAGTGATTCTTTTTATTTTGCCTTTTTGTGCCCTGCTGTGCCTGTTCCAGTGCATTGTGGATCGCTGTCACTCCTGTAGTCACCCAATGTGACGGGGATCTTTCCACCAGAGGCATTTTGTGTCCCCCAGGCAGCGTGGAGCAGGCATGGTGTGGAGAAGGAAGTGCAATGCTGCTGCCAGGTTATCGTGTTTGTCACGTTGACTGCTGACTGAAGTGCTTGCTTATCTCTTAGTTTGTGCTGGCAAACCTCTTTTGCTTAAAAATAAGCATTAAACTTTTGTCTGGAAAGCTGGACTTCTGGGCCATGAAGAGAAAAGATAATTTCTGAGTGTGTAACCCATGACCAAATTCTTAAAGGCATTTTGGCAGCGGGGCTGTGCAGAGGAGCTGGGATATGTCCTGGCTGAGCTCACTGGGCACCACCAGTGATGCAGAGCTCATTTCCATGGGCTCTGGCCTTGCATTTAGAAATACATCATGGTGTGACCAGGCTTTGGGAGTATGGGGACTGATGCTTTTTTGGGGAGCAATGCATTTCTTGGCATGCCTTGGGCTGCCCTGTGGCTGGAGGAGTCCCTGTGAAACCAACATCAGGGAGGTCAATCATCTTTATCCTTCCATCTCATCACAGACAGTGAGCGCACTTTGAAACCTGGCAGTGCCTATTGGCTTTTGGGCTGACATCCCTGTCTTAAATAGATCTTTTAAATGCAAAGATTCGCCCTTTTTGTTTTTTCACCCTCCAGTTTTTAAATGATGGTCTTAAACCCAGAGCACTGTGTCCCACACTTCTGGGTAATTAGGTTGTTCCACGATAGCTCGAAGTCTTTGGCCAAGCACTGTTGGTACGCAGAGCTCCAGCGTGCTGGCTGCAGTGGTGTGTGAACCCACTTTTCTCCTTTAATACACACTTATCTTTCTAACAGGGCGTTGGAAAACATTTCTCTGAAACCCAGTAACCAGTGGCCTTTCTTACTCATTGGACTACATTCAGTGTTTGCACTAGCACTTCATTAGGAAGTAAATAACTATTTGCTGGGGCTGTAAAAAATCACTCTTCCTCTCCTTGTACCTTATCTCCTCTTCCTGGACAAAAGTCAAGAGCCTCTTTCCCCCCGCCCCTTCCCTCTTGGATATACAATTGAATACAAATGATCCAAGGAGTATGATATGCCAGGTATTTTGCACACTCATCTCTGGGGAGCTGATAACAGCAGCCTGTCTCTCTGGAAACAGCCTCTTGGCTGCCCACTCCTGCTGGAGTCAGCAGCTTCTTGCAGGGCCAGGAGGTGCTCGCCTCCCTCGCCCTTCCACTGAAGGACATTGGGGCAGGCGATGAGGTGCATCTGATGCCTTGAGGTGCCTCAAGAATAATTTCATGCTGTAAGCTCATTGACACGTTTGGTGGCAGAACTGCAAACCTCCAACCGGGGTGGTAGGTTCCTTGAAAGGCATTTCCTTAGCTAGCAGGGGAAAAACTGGCTGCTTCTGACCAGCTGTGGAGATGGTGGGACGCCAGGTGGGAAGAGAGTCTGAACATCCTCTTTTTCCAGGGGGTCTCCCAGGGGCTAAGGTGAGCCCACCAGCCCTGTATTGTCTCAGCTTTGGCAGCCTTTCCACGTAAATCGCAGCTCCGACATTCACATCTGCAGTGAGAAGCTGGACCAGTAAATTCCCTTCGGGGACAAGGGAAAGGGCTGGAGCCGGCACGTGCCTCTCGGGCTGTAACGATGGCCCACGACTCTCTGCAGGACTGTGCTGGCTTTTGTTCCCCTCTGTCCTCCTGAAAGGAAGTGGTGAAAGGCCGCCAGGCCGCCTTTATTTCTGTGCAATGGAGCGAAACGAGCGAGGCGACCCATCGGAAGCGGATCTTTAGAAATATTAGTGACCTTAAGTGATCTCTCCAGGGCTGGGAGAGAAGCAGACGGAAAGGACAAAGTGTCCTTGTTTGTCACGTTAGCAGTTTATCATCCACTGCTCTGCTGGGCTTATTTGTCTCCCTTGTGAAGGAGACATCCATGCTTCCTGCTGTGGGAGAGCAGCTTCTCCAGGAGGGTCGGATAGGCCCTCCATAGAGACATGGCCTGGTTTCAACAAGATCTAGTTGCACCAGCCTGCCCTGACTGCATGGACTCGGCACCTTGGCCAACTTCTAGCAGGTTTCTCATGTTTTCCAGTCCCACCTCTCAACCCCTGGGACCCTCTTTGTGCCTTTGGCAGCTTCTCTTGAGGGCTGTGCTGGGAAGCCACCTCTGCTGGGGTCTTACATGGACTGGCTTTTTCCATAGGCTACAGAACAAGCAACAACACTCTTGCCTGTCTAGGAAGGCTTTTGGGCTGTCAGCATAAGCACTTTTCTTCCCCCCCCTCCCACGGTGCAGGTTGGATGAAGATCTGTACTTCTCCAAAGCCCTTGTGGGAGAGGAAGGACAGAGAGTGGCCTTGAGAAGCGGAATGTCTAAGAAAAGCCACAACCAAAGCCCAAGACTGCTCCTTCCAGGTTCTCAAGAGAGATGTGAAACTCTGCCTCTGGGTCTGTACTGAAATGCTACCGAGCTTGAGATGATGTGGTGCTTCTGGGGTTTGACTCAGCTCAGCGTAGAGGATGGAGGGGGAGGAAAAAGCTGTTCAAGCCTAAGCTTTGCCACTTCATAGGCAGCATGTGGTCTCTTTGCTGTTCTGCTGAAGCGCTGTGCTTGAAGCTTGGCAGAGTCCTCTGTCCTCACAGATATGGGGAACAGAGCTTTTAAGGCTGCGAAAATACTGCAAGGAAAGGGCTGGAGCAATTCAATCAGCAGAGCTTAAAGGAAAGTATTGCTCACTGCCTCATCAGCCTCCATTCCTGTGAAGTGTTTACAGGGGGGAAAGAGCCCCAAACCCCTGCAAGAACTCCACCACCAAAAAGGTCGCACGGTTGCCCAGACAGCTGTGGGACTGTCAGATCCATGACTATGGTTTGGCTGCTGTGGGCCTGGATGTCTGAGGCGTTCGGTCCCTCGTGTTGCACAGCACTGCTGTACGTGGTGGCTGCAGCTGGTAAGGCAGAGTGCACGTCCAGAGAGCTGCTTGCTGGGTGTGCCACGTACTGCCTGCCTCAGGCCGAAGCAGGTTTGAACCAGGCCCTAAAAACCAGGTCGCAATGTGTCATGAGCACTTGACCCACATGGATTTTTCGATTAATGCTTCTTGTGAGACTTGGGGTTGACACTCACTGCTTGCATAACTCTTTTTCTGTAATGATCTCCCCTCCTGTACATGTGAGACATCTCTGGGCAGTAAAACTTCTTTCTTAATTGTTCTTCCAGTGACCGGATTTTCTATTGCCCCTGGGCAGCCTATAAAGCTCTAGAATAGCATTAAATGGCAACCGCTAGATCACCTCCTTTCCCCTTGCAAGGCTGCTTAATTCCAGAAGGAAGAATGGAGCCTTGCTTAGCTGAGCAGGAAGAAGGGCTTTAGGTGTGCTTTGCTACTGTATGTTAGTGGCTGCTTGGTGGGACCTGGGAAAAATGCCACCAGTTCTTTTTATAGTTTAGTTTGCGAGCTGTAATTTCTTGGCAGGGAAGATGATCATTGGTGTGTTTTTATCCCTTTGGCATGATGAGTCATCCAAGATGATATTAATTAGAGAACTAATCTCCCTTGGTGGCAAATGGTGCAAGTTCTCCAGTTTGTCAAGGGTTTTTTCCATGCTAGAGCTGGATTGAGGGGTGCTGGTTAGTTGTTATGGAAGCTTAAGCTGCTTATGACCTTTCTGTGCATGCAGAAGAATTGAAATTCCCAACTGGGCATACGAAGGAACTCTCTACTGGAAATTCGAATCCTAACTGGGGAGCAGTTCTGAAAACTTAACATACCTGTGAGCTGCCAGCTTGGACTGCAGCTACACAGTTCTGATACAAGTGGTATCAGAACATCCCACAGATGCCTGTGCTGTGGGACATGGAAGCTTTAAAGACGGTAGGATGCAGGGAATTCCTCCCGGTCTGTTTTGTGAATGGCTAAAATGTGGTAGGCAGACAGGCAGCAAACTCTTCATTTTGGTACCTTTCCACTGTCTTTAGGAAAAACGCTGCTGAAACTCTGCCTTGAAAACTCACGCTCGAAGGAGGTCAGAAAATGGTCAGAGAGCTTTCCCTGGGAGCCGTGCTGCCTACTGGCCTCTGTGCTGCCATCACCTTATAAGGAGCTCCTGCGAGCCTCATCTTGCTAAAAAATGTGTGGGGTGGTGGGTGAAAGCTGTTCAGAGAGAGAGTTTCCAGTTGGCATTTGCCTGCAGCGAGCTTGTGTGGCGTGAGGGGAGGAATTCCACGCACACGCCCTTCGTTTGCGCAAGGGCCCGGGCGAGGAGGGCGATCTAATCCAAGGCCTATAAATATCTCCCACGTTCACGTCTTCCGCAGGCATTAATGGAGGCCTCGCTGACGGCTGTTTACGGGACACGCAAGCGGCTGGAGAGGAGCCCATTTTAAACCTAGCAACTCGTGCAGTGTTTGACAGCGAAGGGCCCGGTGGAACGGGCACGCCGTGGACGGCGTGTGCCGAACTCGGCAGGGATTTCTCTCCCTTCGGGCACCGAGGAATTGTTTCAAAGGCCTGCGTTAAATACTGGATTTGTTACTCTATCAGCAGTGCCCAAAGGAGCTGGAAAGCCACACAATGATTGACTCGCCTGCACTAGCCTTGAACTTCTTAGCATGTTGAGATGCCGAACTAAGCCTTGTTTTTTCCCCCACCCTTGGAAAGACTGGGAAGAGGAGGGAAAGGCTCATAAGCACAAGGAAGGGAAGGGAAAGACCAGAAAATAATAGATACTATGCTATGTTATGAAAACTCCACAAAAATAACTTGGATGTTATTAGTCAAGCTGCTCCTCTGGAATAATTCAGTGCTGTTCTCCATGGATGTTCCCACCCATCTGTCAGGCTTTGAAGGACTTGAGGATTTTTGCATCTAGGAAGGGCTTAAATAGTCTGTCAGGTCCCCTGATTTACCAAAGCCTGAATGTGGAGCCACAGCTTCTCTCTATAATAAAAGAAACATGAGATAAACAATAGCAGAGGTGGAAACTATCAATGATGTAAGAGGTGTAGCGTGATCTGAGGTGAATTCTAGAGGAGCTTGTCCACGGTTCCAGCTGGGCTTGTAGGAGCACTGTCCCTTCTGTAAGGTCAAACAACCCATAACTTTTGCTCACTCACCAAAAGCTGCTGTCATAGGAACAAAGCATTAAAGGCATAATAAGGAGAGCAACTTAAAAGAACAGTTTCCAGACTTAAATCTGAATTTCATTGTTGTATGAAGTTTGTGTTGGAACTTTAGGTGATGGAAAAACTGATTCTAACCTTTTCTGTTTGATTAAAAATCCCTCTGAACTTCAGCACGCTGGCTAAATTCCAGCTCCCAGAAGTAACTGCCTTTTACTAAGCTACACACCTGCTGTGAAACCTTATTCAGGGAGCTTAGTGTAATTATTATCCTTCCCTTCAAATAAATGGTTTTATAGCACTGTTGATCTAACCTGCCTGTCATGTTCCACAGTAAAGAGAATTTAATTTTCAAGAAACTCATCTATTAGCCCATATAGCATGTAGGTACAGCTGTTTCTGCTCTAGATCCTTCCCAGAGACAAGACCAAATGCAGTTCCTACTTAGAGGGGTAAGAAGAAAAAAAAGACGACTTTTTTGTTCTTCTGACCTTGTGAAAGCTCTTCTGTGTGAGGATGGGTAGAGAAGGACATGGGAGGATCAGAGAAGTGAGTGGTAGTGGTATGTTCATGTGATAAAATCCCCCACCCACAGGCAGAGCAAATGAATCGGTTCCTCTGTATAACCTCCTGGGGAAATCTTGTTCAGTAATTGAGAGCTGCTCTTGGAAAAAGGAAGCACTGTTGGACACAGATAACTGCCTGCGGAGCGTGGCTCTGGGAACTGGCAGGAACATGCCCTGGCTGGAGGCCTGCGTGCAGTGCCCGGAGTCCTGGTGGGCTTGGGAAATCACATCCTTCCACAGATGTGGGAAACAATACAGGTGGCTGGGATTGCCCAGGGAGTCATAACTTGGAAGGGAAGAGGGAAAAAAAAGGGGGTGTGTGCATGTGCAGCTGCTATCTGGGAAGGAGATGGAGGAATATACGCACCTTCTCATGGCCATAGTGGAGAGACAGCATTTCATGTGTTTTTGTACAGACAGTCTTGTGGTGTTTAAGGTTTGATGTGGTTTTTTGGTGTTTTAGGGGGATTTTGTTTGATCGTTGTTGGTTTTTTTTTAATTTCCTGAAGAGCCTAGCAAAAGTGAAACGTGCTGGATGGTTATCTGACGAAAGAGGACTGTTCATATCGTGCCTCTCTGGAAACACAGCCTCCCTGGCAACTGTCCTGTTCCCTCTGTAGCAGGGTTGCTTCGTGTCCTGCCCCGCTGGCAGACCCCGGTGCAATCCTATTAAGCAACGCTGTGTTTGTCAGCGAAGTGCTGGTGGTGTTTTTTCCTCTCTCCCCAGCACGAGTGGGGAAGCTGCGCTCCGACAGCGGCAAGTGGCTCCTGAGCAGCGCTGAAGGCAAACCCCACCCGGCAGCGCTGACCCGCGCGGGCAGAGCTCTGCTGGCCCTTCTGGGTGAATCCTGCTGGGACATCCCCAGAGGCTGCCACAGGGACGAGATGAACACGACGTGTGGAGCAGGCAGGAGGTGTGGAATGTGCTGGCGTACCCCAGCCATGGTGTGGGGGTAACTGCTGCTACCAGCAACACAGGAAGTCTGTTTCCTGTGCAACAGTGGGCCCTTCTTTGAGATTAGTGTGGAGCACAGCTGCGGTCGGGCACTGATAACTAAACCTACTACGTGTGTTTTAACAACAGGCCAGGGGGTTGGTTTGTGAATGCATGAACAGTTAGGCACAAATGTGCCCTGAAAGCTGTTTGATTGCTGTTACAATCAATTTTTGGCTACCTGAGCACCTTGCTGGAGCGTACAGGGAAGAAAAGACTAACAGACCTCACCTTCTGCCATCCCCTTTGAGAGAACCAGTAATGTTCTGCCTTTTAAGGAGTTAAATTTCAGCAAATGATTGGCACAAGCAATGCGCTGTGTGTGTGTCTATCAGACAGTTGTGCCCACACAGAGGTAGGGTTGATTCAGGGTGCCCTGTTCAGCCTCAGCTGGAGTCCAAAGGATGCAAATTCCTCAGGAAGACCTGGACAGCCTTAGCAGATGTGTACTGTGATGAGTTAAACTGGGGGTTACTGAGCAGCTGAACTGGAATGACAGAGTTTGCTGACTTTTCCCTCAATTTGCATTTATTGCTTTCGCTCTCCACCCTATGATTTCCTCTCACCCCTCTCTCATCCTGTACAGATGCTAAATGGAAACCCTGCCAACGACTACAGCTCACACACTTTCTCCGAGTGCTTCCCCAGGACTATCCTAACTGCTCTCCCTGCCTTACTCAGTGCCTCTCACTGTCCTGCTCGGGGAATAACTATTGCTGTCATGAACACACACAGAAAAGAAAAGGCAATGAAGACAGAAGTAGAATTAGTAAGATTTAAGACTGAGTTTTTTTGCATCCTTTCCAGATCTCGATAAATATGCAGCATTCTCATCTGTGACTGGCAGGAAGAAACTCCTTCAATATATTCCTTTTTCTACTGAAATTTGGTTGTTACCTCTCCCCTACACTGAACAAGGTGAATCACGGGTACAATGCCTCTTGCTTTGGCAAGTATGGAGGTTGTGATTAGACTGCCAAAAGAGAAAGATGTTGCAGATGTCAACCAGTCATTCAGCAGTGCACACCCGAGTCCAGCTGGGCTGATCTGGACATGCACACTTAGGAATGTGCAGAAGGATGATCTCCTCCCCCTGTTGCACTTAGAAATAAGCTTTTTTTCCTTTTCAGCTGCATTTCATTTTGCTATGTAAAGAAGTAGACAGATCTGGCCTTTCTTTTTTAATAATGTCTTAGGACCAGGGTACAAAAAAAGTTAATGCATTAATTTTTAAGACAAGTGATAAATGTACTGCAATAAGCACATCCTACATACACAGAATATATTTCTCTATATAATATGAACACAAGAGATATAAAATAAGTTATACTTATCTTGGTTTTTCATCACAGTAGGAGCTCAGCTTATATAAAGTGACAACAGGATTGGAACAACACACTGCTCCAAAGCGACAACAAAAACCAGAAGAGTGTGCGCGCACGTGTGTGTTTAGGCAATGAAATAGGAAATTGAGGGATTTCTGCTAAAATCGGGTCTTGAAAACAAAAATTTCATAGAGCACGAAAGAAGTGGGGAAGGTCTCTTGGCTCAGGGTGGAAGTCTGGAGGGGATCAAGTGTTACTGTGTGGTGAGGGGAGTGTGTAAAGGTTGACATCTCGGCTAGGTCTGCGGAGGCACAGAGCAGGGCAAGCTCTGCCCAGTGCCCCTCTGTGTTCTGCCCTTGTGATGGATCCGCCCGCCAGCGTGGGGTTTGTATCTGTACAGTGAGAATGGGGCCTCGCAGCTTTCACTGTGCACGATGAGAGCAAACACGTCACTTCACGGGGATCACAGACACCACCACTGTTCAAAGAGCAAACACTACCCACTGGTTGTGAAATGTTGGGTGAGCCTGGAAGCGGCGTTCCTCCCTTCCAACCCACCTGATGTCCACCTCTAGGGCCCCCTCCCTCTGCTTCCCTTGGAGGTTGGTTCTCTTGGCCAGGCCTGCAGAACAAATCTCCCCTGGGGACTGAATGGGAGGTAGCGATGATTGGGAACTCTGAGTGCCTGTCCCACGGTGAACAATGAGGAACTCGAGCTGCCCAGTTCAGAGCTCTTTCAGATTTTATTAATGTATTTTTCTTTCAGGACAGGGGAACGTTTGTAAAATTTGCATCTAATGGTGAATCAAAGTTCCTAAAGTTCTTAACTCTGGGGTTTAGTATCTAGTGTTTTAGTGTGGGCTTATGTTAATTAGGAAATGCTCTTTATTTTGGCCAATAGCTTGAAGACCTTGTGGTTTCTCTTTGCTATCAAGATCTCAGTCTCCTGAAGTTTGCAAGACCCATTAAAAGGCAGAAGGTGCAGCCAAAGCTCAGGAGTGATACTGGCAGTTAGCAGATTTCTATTAGTGCCTATTCCACTCTCCAAAAATGCAGCCCACTTCAGGTTTTCTTCTACTCCTGCTTAACAGTCTCCTAGTTTGCAACATCCTTTCTTTACCTTCATATTTACAGACTACACATTAGAAAGCAGGGACAGTACACTGGAAGAGTTAATTGCATATTATCATGAAGGATCGGACTTTTTTGTTCTGCTTTAGATTTTGTTCTTCATACAGCAAAGTAGGTATAAATCCAAACGTGATCTCACATCTAAAGGTATAATTTAAGTAAACATGTTTTTCTAGATCTTTTATTTTCCCCTTCCCTTTCCCTCTCCCCTGTAACCTTCCTTTCACTCTGTTATTTTCCTTTTGGATGGAGGGAGGAGATGGGAAGGGAGCTCATTTGGCAGCTCATGACCCTCCAACTTGACTTTAATGAGATGATTCGCCAAGGCAAACTCCTCATCATCCAGCATGCCATCTTTGTCGATGTCAGCCAGTTTCCATATCTTGCCCAGCACGGTGTTGGGCAGCTTAGACCTTACCATCTCCTTCTTGGCATTGGCACCAGTTATTTTACCGTCGACGGGCGAGAGCGTGTAGAAGATCTCGTCGTACATGGGCTTGTCCCTGGCCACCACCCACTCGGCGTCATCGATCCCTTCTCCGGCGCCTTCTCCGTAGCCGTGGCCGAAGGGACCGTGCAAGGTGCCCTCGAAGGCTCCTCCCTTCACCATCTGGGTTGGCCGCTGGGACTCTTCCTGGCGGACGAGCACCATGAGCTGGGCGATGTCATTGGCCAGCATGTCTTCCACGGTCTCCAGCAGCTTGCTCTTCAGAGGCTGGAACTTGCTAAAATCCTGGGCTTGCAACTGATCCTTAAAAATGGGACAACACAGCAAGAGGTGAGCGACATGGCTGTGCACGGTGGAGTAGTGGTGTACAGTGGGATGCCTGCCTGCTGCTTGGCTCACAAAACCCTGCTACTGCAGAGGAGTGGGGAGCTTGGCATTCCTTCCTCTGACAGCCCTGCTTTCAGCATGGGATGGGGTCTCCCTGGCTGGCCTTGCTCTTACTTAAATCCTCTCTTAAGTCCGACAGAAAATGACCAAATAGTTCAAGGCAAACTGGTTGTGTGGCTCTTGCTAATCCTCCATCCAGTGCTCTACATTCCCTCCCCCTTCTGCACTCTGGGAAGGAGATGCCACCTGGCAAAAGATCATTGTACTCGTCACCGTGCAGTGCATCTTTCAGATGCCATCAAGACAGCAGCGCATCTGTAAGAGGTGGTGAGCTTGTCTTTACAGCGTGGCTCAGATTCTGTAATTTCACAGCTAAGCAAAAGTGCTTTGAGAGTAGGGCCTGCAGAGAACTCTCTTCTAGCTGCAAAATGACCTACAGCTTTATCTTTCACCCTCTACTCATTAACTCCACACCATTCACTCCTGCTGGACTGATACCGTTTTTTAAACACACATTTTAACAAGCAGTGAACGAGATCTCCTATTGGATACACTCCACAGATCTAATTCCCAACAACTTAGGGAAAATATATTTTCAAAAAGAAAAAAAAAATAGGCAAATGCTGTTTTCTATAGGTAACTAGTAGCAACCTCAAGAGCTAGAACTCCGAACAGGTTTCTGCTTGGACTGAAGCCATGCAGCAATGCAGCAGTGTCCAGCATTGCTGGAATGTACAATACAAGGCTCTGATCCAAGGTCCTTTGAAGTTTTTGACTTGCATGAACACTGGGCCAGGTCTCAGGTCTGCAGAACAGAAACCTGTTTCTCTGCTTAAAATAGAAAAGGGGCTTTAAGTTTTCACACCTTCCTTTCTCTCTTTCTAGAAACAAAGAGTGAAGTAGAAGACAAATATAGCTCTTGAGGAATATGGCATGTGTAGCCTTTTCAGGACACAGCTTTCCTTTTAATATAAATTAACAGTACGCTTAGGCCTGAAAAATGTGCAAATGGAACCTGGAATTAAAAATAAAGAAAAACAGAAGACATCATTTGCTGTAAAGTGCTATTTAGGCAAAGATATGAGAAATGAATGTGAAGCTGTAATGCTTCACATGAGCTCTATGTGTAAGAAGTGCTCATGCCCAAATACAGGCTGCACATATTTTAAGGCACATTTCAACATTACAGCAGGCTTTTCCCACAGGTGGCAAAAATCAATGTCTGCACGGCTCTGTTGTATTCCCTGCAGTTACTCTAACTCTCTTTCCTTGGATTTTTGCCAAGATGCCACTGCTTACCTGCATCTTTCTCAGATTAGGGAAGTCTCCTGGTGAGATCTGATGCTCGCGTTCAATCCGGGCATAAATATCTCCCAAGTTGTTAACAAGCTCTTTCTTTTTATTGTCTTTCCCAAACATTGAGGGCATTTCCTTCTTGAGGGAACTGATGATGTAGGCATGGACCTGAAGGGAATTCAATTATATGGAATGAAGGCAAATGTTAAATAGCACATCAGAAAATTCTTCTCAGCAGAGTATCTGTGCCTAGGACTCGACTCCATCTTGTCCCACCCCGAAGAGCAAGCTCAGCTCCTCAGCTTGCCTGGACCTATGGATTGTTATTCCAGTGCTAAATGCTGCTCAGCTGTGTGCTCTGGCTGTGCTGAGACAATGTGAAAACAAGGTGTAGTCCTGAGCATACAGACAGGGACACTCACATGCACTTTCTGAAGGGAGTGGAGGGGTTTTTTTTCTTCCACTGGGCATGGCCTTCAAGGGAACAGTCCCTTTCCAGTCCACACATACAGGTTTAATGTTTTAGTATGAATACCAGTCCTTAACTTATGCAACATTCTGGCTTTTTTTTTTTCATGGTGAACCAAGCATTTCTTCTTGAAATGAAGGTCCTTGCACTGAAAGCTTTTGAGGGATCTTTTGATATCTTTTCTCTATTGATGTGGGGTTCTTTCATGTATTTTTAGGGGCTTCTTTATACTCAGGGATACTGCAGGCTTATTTATCATTTGTGTGAGTCTCCACCTCCTCTGCATCCATCTAAGCCAGGTATCTCTCTTGGCTAAGAAAGTTGAAAGCAAAAGACCTAGAGCTTATCAATTCCCTCGGAATATGAGGGAATATCAGAATATGATTCTGATATATTGAATTGGTCCTAATTCTCAAGTTGCTGCCACAAAGCAACTGCTTTCCACATCCCTTCAAGTGCTACCTGCTTTGACCTGTAGTTATCTTCCCTCACTCTGGCCTGCCATGATTGGCACACCAAGCAAAGGAGGTGTTTTCTTCCCATCTTGGCATAGGGCTCATATGCTGGGCCCGAGTTAAATGGGATGGAAAAAGAGAAGGATCCACCAGCTCTGCAAGCTGAACTGGCCAGACCCACTTCTCCATAGGCTGCGTGCTGCAGGCAGCCCAAACCGAATGCTTGGGGGTTCTATGCCAACACCCACCTTGGCCAGCCGTGCTCGCTTGATGAGATCATTCAGCTTCCTCAGGGCTGCATTGCGGGGCAGGCTCTGGATATCCCTGAACAGGTCCTGCTCCTCTGCCTCAAACAACTTGCGATTGTCGGGGATGAGCAAGGGATGGGACCAGAAGGAGCCGATGTAGACTCTGATGACCTCGGGAGTGTTGACGATCTTTCCCAGGGACCACATGAGGGCACCGTACACCCGCATCAGCTGCTGAGTCTCTATCTGGTCGGCCTTGTTGAGAACAACTCTCATCTTGTCCTCGTGGTTCTTCAGGGCCTTGATGACCTCAGAGAATTCATCAGAGATGTCCAGCTTGTGAGCATCGAAGAGGAGAATGATGCGGTCAACCCGCTCTGCGAACCACTCCAGTACGGCAGCAAAGTCGTAACCTGCAAGGCGGGGAGGAAGAGCACAGATGCAGCAAACGTGGGAGTAGAGAGCCTGCGTGCTGTACTCAAACCGTATCTGTACCTAGCTGAGGGTAAGCTTGCCAGGAAGCAGCTTTCCCAGTGGACCAGGTAGCTTGATAAGGAGATGAGGCACTGTCTTTCACGTGGACATGCCCACGAGGCACACAGCTAAGGACAGCTCTTGTCCTCTCCACATTAAGAGATAACCCAAAGAAGTCTTGAACCTGTGCTCCAGATCTTAATTCAAATGCACATCAAGGAGCAACTGCTGTAGTCAAACACCTACTGTAGAAGTCTTGTACGTGGCAACAAGAAAGGTCTGGTTTGTGAATGACTGGCCATCAGCATAGCCTACAAAGGCTGTAGAAAGCTGGGTAATTGCAGAACTTGCACCCAGACTGGTTTGAGATGCATATCTCCGCTGCTTAATAAATCTCAGGTCTTGTCTAGTTGTGCAAGACTATGTCCCATCCAGTTCAGATCCCAGGATGCAAATAACCTTCCTTACCAGAATAATCATCCTGTCATACCTGCTGCATGTGCACAAAGCCAAATGATTTGTGTTCACTTAGCCAAGAGCTTGATGCTTAGCAGATGCATTGCTGTGAACACCAGAGGCAGACTCAGGCCAGGAACAGTGGGTTCAAATTTCACGTGCCTCAGGACGAAGGATAATGGATTCAGTGTCAGACTGAGTCCACCTCTAAGTAGTACAGGGCATGATAAATAGCGTGTGTGGAGAAGTCCCTAAAACAATAGTAATGACAGCAACAAAATTACCTTTTTTCCTAGCTCTGTGGCGTTTTTTTAATCTTCTTTAAAGTCTTGGTGAGAGACTGGTTGGTTCTCTCCCCCTGCTCTGTCAGGCTCTCCTATGCTGTGCAACATTTGGGGTTATCTGAGTCACCAGAGTGCTGCACTTTGTTAAGGGAAATCAGGACAGAGCAAATGCTATTTGCATTCAAATCCTTTAATATACTATTTTAATCTTGGCTTTCATGAATAAATACATGATAATTAGTTCTGTGCTTTTTCCTCCTGCTCCCCTTTCTTTTCCTTCCTTTATTTCCTTCTGTCCCCTCTAAAACCTAGAGGGCAACCACTGCATCCCAATCATTAGACTGGAACCAAAGAAGGGAGGGATAGCTGAGCTCTGATCTTGCTTTTTGACAGTGGCCTTTTCTTCCATATGACTAAGCAAACTGGGGCGAAATTCTGGCTCTCACGTCAGGAGTAAAGCCTGTGTGAACTTTCTCTTCAGCTGGATAAATTGGTATGAACTTTTTGCCACTGAGAACTTTTATACAACTTCAAAGTATTATTGCTGGGCAGTGTATTATTACAGTTTGCTCCTTACAGGAAAAGGGGGTGGCACAGTGTGGGTGTGCAAGGTGTGTGCTCTTGGATGTGGAGACTTTGCCCTGCTCTCTTCCATGGGATCTACAGAGATCAAAAATGAAAGACAGATGTTTGTCCTACCAGTGTCCTTCTGCTCGCTAGGACACGAGTGTCTCCTCTGACAGGAGCGAGCAATGCTGGGCCCTGGCTCTTTGCTCAGCTACGCCTGACGCTGAGAACTTCAGAGAATTCAGAATTAGTGTTAGCTTTGACAAAGACCTGCTGAGCATTCAATATATTTTATTGATGGCTGTGTATCTTGCTCAGTCCACGTGTCTGACCTCAAACACAGTCACAAGTCAGTCTCTTAAAACTGAAATAAACTTGGTCCTGCTTGCTTTCACATATTAACAGCCTTTTTTAACCTTAGGTGTTAACCTCAGCTTTTTAACCTTAGGTGTTCTGGCTGCAGGGAGCTCTACTCCACTGCTCTAATTGCAAATCTGCTGCAAACATCAGCGTGCTGACTCCTTCCTAACCTGTGCTGGGGGCAGTGGCAGCAGGACAAGGTCGATGCTGATACCTCATTTCACTTGGCCTGGGTTCAGGCTGTCAGTTGTCCCTCTGCAAGCAGATCAATGAATGTGCAAACAGGGACCTCCCATGCCCCCTCAAACTTTGCTAAAGAGAGGATATGCAGACTTTATGTTCATTTCTGCCAGGGCTGGAAGTCATCTGGCATGGCAGGACAGTTTATTCTTCATACACAGAGCTACGCAGCTTGCTTTTTCATCATGGAAGCAGTGAGTCAGGGTGACTTTATTTGGAGATGTTTGTGCATTTAATCTTGTCAAATCTCATGGACTGGGATGTTTTTCTGTCAAGCTGGCACATGTTTGAATTGTACCATAACTACTTTGTCCAGTCTTTTTCTTGGGAGAACCAAGGGGTAAACAGTCATGCTCCCTAGGCTACCTTGTAATGCTGTAGTGATTCCTGTCACAGAGCATGTGGATGGTTTCCCTCTGACAGTAGAGGAACAGACACTGTTATGCTCTCTGTTGTGTTAATAGGGGCTGGGATGAGTTGGGGAAAGTGTCTTCACCTGACACTCAGCCCACCTTTTAGTGATTCAGTAAAAGTGGGAACTGATTATTTAAAAGAAGGGGGGTATAGAAAAAAAGTGTAATTTTGGTATTAACGGAGGGCTAGGGAGACTGACCTTAGCCCTTTGATCTGCCTGGGTCTCAAGGTTTGTTCAAAAGTATCTTTAGGTTCTTAGTTCTCATGATGTTTATCCTGTATCAAGCCTGCATTCACAGTAGCACTTAGAAGGTATCTATTTCCTGAGCCTCTCTTTCCTATTAACAAAAATAAATGTTGCTCTACCCAGCAAGAAAAGGAAATTAATATCTGCTCGGGCCTCTTATGTATTCCCAGCTGCTACAGTAACATACAATGCATCTTGAATGTCCCTGTGGACTTCATTAAATGTCTAGATTGATTAGCAGACTTTCTTTCCTGGCTTCTTTGCTTGTTCAGAGATATTCTCCTGACAGCTGTCCTGCATATCTTCATTAAAGAGAGAACAAAGCCCTGGAGAGTAACACTTGCTGTTGACTGCTCTGAAACATCACCATGGACTC
Source organism: Mohoua ochrocephala (assembly GCA_013398855.1). NCBI lineage: Eukaryota > Metazoa > Chordata > Aves > Passeriformes > Acanthizidae > Mohoua > Mohoua ochrocephala. The sequence goes on along the minus strand of VZTA01023065.1, from coordinate 36,210 downwards.
ATTTGCATCCCATGCTGGGACAAAAGCCCAACTCACACCCTCCCCTTGTAGTGTCCCACTTGCTCTGGCGCTTAGGGAACCTCTCCTGTTGGTGCCCAGCTGAGCAGGAAACACGTCTTGTGTGTGCAGTGCTAGTGATCACAGCTGCATTCCTCTGTATGGAGGTACTTGGCAGGAAAAACAAAGTATAAGCATATGTATTCTGTTCTTCAGTGACAGAGCAGTACAGAGGGAAAGAGGGGAAAATGATCCCGAGTGCTGAATAGTTCCTTAACACCCAGCACGATGTGGGACAGGCCTCTGTTTACAACTGTCTGCCTGGAGCCACACAGTGCCTGGAGAATTGCTACAGATGTGACTCATGGGCTGACTTTTTAGTCTTGCATTTAGTGTACAATAGAGTAGATTGTTACTAAAGCATTTGGATAGCAGGGTGACAGTGTAAACTGCTAAGGGCAAGCTATTAATAAAGGTGTTTAAAAATAAGGTCTTAGATTGGTATTTTAATGTTTGGTTTGGAGCTTTCATTTTTGGAGGGCTCTTCAATGGCATAGAGAACTCAGGGCATTTTGCCTGGCTCCAGCCAGAGCTGGAGGTGTTCAACACCTGAAAACACGAGGCTCATTCTGTAACTAAATTTAAGCCTTATAGCCCTGCTTTGGTTTCTTCCCTCCTGCCCCTTTTTCATGTCACAGATGCACTGGGCCTGCCTCCTCCTTCAGGCAGTTTATTACTGTGTGAGCTTAGAGCAAGAACTGATCTTCATCCACAGTCAAATTAGGAGTTTTCATAGTGTCCCTTGCTCATTCCACTGCAAATGCGTGATGTCTCCCTACGCCTCCCTGTGTTGTAGGGCGTTGCTAAGGCCTCTCACAAAAGCAGGCAGCCACTATCTCTGCTTTGGCAGTGTTTCAGGGATGGGTGAAGCTGTCCACGGAACACAGCACGGTTTTATTGTGAATTTACAGGGCGGTAGGGAAGCCATCTGCTTGCCAAAGCTGCATTAATGCAAAACCATTATTACAGGGATGCTCAGACAGAATTGCAAAGGGAAGAATTTTCTGTTCGGTAATTCCTGTCTGTTGTACTTGCATCCCTGTTGAAAAATATGCTGCATATTTAAACATTCTCTAACATCACTGATGCAGCTTCTTTCACAACCTCCAGATAAGGCGAACGTGAAGAGAAAATGAATCCAAATCACACGGTACTAGGAGGACAAGATGAACACGATAACAATTTTATTCCATCAGATGCTTTTTCATGGGACAGGTTTCCTTTTTGACAGCATGAAAAGGCCTCAACAGACTTAACATAAAGCTGACAAGTCAGCAGGACTGTCAGTGGGTTCAGCCTGCAGAGAAAATGATCTTCTTGCAGACTCCCTGCCACCTAGACTCCATAAGGCAGGCTGGCCTAATGAACACTTGTCTGTGCACCATTGGAATACCTGGCACCATGCATTTCACTCAGATCTGGCAGGATTATGCAATTACATTCTGTCAAGTCAGATCAGGCATGATACAGTCTTTATGCTGACTGTGGGAAGATGGATGATACCTGACCCAGCATAAAATCTGCCTGGCTGTAAGATTTTAAAGCCAATTTAAACCAGCAAGGAGTGGGCATGCACTGGTTCAGCATTTCTCACCATGTAGCTACACCGATTGTTGGTTCGGCTTTGGTTTTGTTTGTTTGTGCTATTTTTTTTACTGGTAGCAAGCATACTACTGATTTCCTGTCTTGTGGAACCATAGCCATAGGTCCTGTGGTAGTGGAGTTCAGGTGAGGTTGAATGGAAATAGTGAGATCAGGAAGTGCTGAAAACCCCAAAGCTGCTGCTTTGCACCAGATATCTCACAGCTTGCTGTTACTACTGCTGTAAATTGTGCTGCTGCTTTTAGCAATTCACCTCTTTCCTGCTGAATTTTAGTCACTGGGAACTTCCTCCTCATCTTTCTAAAGCTGGTGTTATCCAGAGATGAAAGATTGACCAGATTGTGCCACTCCATAAGTGTGGCAGTGTCCCTATTTGTCAAGTGGGAGACCAACTCTGATTGTCTGAGGACAACATCACAAGCTGGGACGGATGACACAGTGAACACTGACTACCCGGAGAGGGAACAGCTCTCGGGAGATGAACTGAAATGAATGCTGATTCCAGGGAGCTTATGACTTAAATTTTTATAATTGAATAAGAGGGTTTTGAGGCTTAGTCTAACTGGTCACAGCGATGCCCTGCCTGAAAGCCCTTCAGAGTCCAGGGAAGAAGACTTATGTCATTGCAAAACAAGCAGGCAGCCCACACTGGAGGGGGAGAATGTGCCATGAGGGGCAGGTGTTACCCAAATGCGACAGATGGCTGTAAGTAAAGGAGAAGGAAGGTCACACGATGGTCAGAAGAAGAAAATGAGTGGAGGGAGGGGGAAGTGACACATCCCTTTGAGGACGCGCAAAGTGCGTGGGAAGCTGGGTCGGGTGGCTTTTGTGAGACCCAGAGAGTAATGGTGTCCTAGAGAGAGAAGGGTGCTGGGTAAGAGTCTGAGAGAGGGGACAGCTGGGACTGGGTGGAAGAACAGAGATTTGAGCAAGTTTCTCTCAAGGTGAGGAGCTGGTGGTGCCAGCAAGGAGAGGACAGAAGGGATGACGAAAAGCAAAGGATGGGTACTGGATACACCTCACTGCTGCCCATCCTAAAGCACCTTTGTAAAAAGCTGCCGTACTCCTCTCTGGAAGAGGCTGCCTCCCAAGGGAATATGAAGAGATTCCTGCAATGCCTATCTGTGGGCGTGTTGGGAAGTAGACAGAAGTCCTTTGGGATGAAAAGATTTCTTTGAATGTCGCATGCCCTAATTTCTAGAGCAGGCCCCAGCTTGCCAATCACTTCTGCCTGTGCCTGTACTCAAAGAAATAATCTGTCCTGGAGCTGCTGATTCAGAGCACTGGGACCTACATCCTCCTGCCAATGCTCCACATTTCCTCCTCCGTACCAAGAACTAATGGAAACATTAAATACGTTTTGGAAGCTTTAAGGTTTCCAAACCAAAGGCAAAAGGACTCAAAGCACAGCAGATCTCTGTTCTCAGCTAGCAACAATGCTAACATTTACATTAACCAGTACCTGGAGCGCCAGACTGCGTGGCCTTTTGCTTTCATGTTGTTTACTGCAAGGGCTTCAGGGTGGGGAAGAGATGGGAGCCTGATGGAGCTCTTGCTTTATGTCACTGGGAAGTGAACAAAATCTCACTAGGCACATTCAAATCAGGTGGAGTAAAACTGAGGAGAGCATTGTCCAGAGCCAAGTTTCCCTAAAACAGCCTGTTCAGCGCCTATGAACACACAGCAGAACTTGTCCCATCTACAAGTTTATATCTTTGCCACTTGCGACAGACGGGCCCGAGCGTTACCTGCTACTTGGGCCAATTCTGAAAACAGTTCCTAGACAGATTTTGAGACCTCAGAAGGCACCTGAATGCGGGCCAAATTTTCCAGGGGAGTCAGCGCGTAGCAGCGTTGATGTGTAGCTGGGATTCCAAGGAGTTTTTTTACTATAGCATCCAAACACAAACTGAATTCTGCTGTACTCCTACTTTAAATCTCAGGAGAAACCATGTTTGAAAAGCTGGCCTGAAATGGCCACCAGTAACTGATAGCTCCAGTGAACAGGAAACACATTCCTTCTCCATTGTTCCTCAGGATGCTGAAAGAATGCATGATGGGCATAAATAATGCAAATTGATGAGATGCTGATGGCATGACCATCTTCCCTCAATGCAATAGATAGAATATTTCTGGAGTGCACAGTGCACAACAAATGGACAAGCTGCACAGCTGTTCTAAAAATCAGACTTGTTTAGTAACACAAATTAAATGCTTGCTGTATGTTAATAGGAATAGAAAAAAGCACAGCACTTTCTATCTGTGCAACCATTTAATCTTGTTCTTTTGTGTTACTTTTTTTTGCTCTTCCAGTTTCTGGAACTGCAAAATATATCAGTACTTCCAACCCAAATAATGGAGACGGTCCCTCTCCCCCTCAATACCTTCTCAAACCCCAAATATAATCTTGACCTTTTGTTTGCATGTTGCTTTCAGGTTAGAAGAGTTAGGCTCATAGCTTCATGTGTTTCTGGAAATAAAAATGAGAACTGTGAAGATTTTCTGCTTATTTTTGTGCTGCTTTTAAGAGGAAGTGCAGAACAGTGTGCCTGTAAGAGCTGAGCATTTCAGTGGATCAGTGTGCGTTAAGTGAGACTGTGATAAAATCAGGCAGGTTGGCAGAGCAGCTGTAACGGAGGTGAACTGGAAAGTCAAAACTAACCAGTGCACTTTTACCCTCCCAGGCAGAGTGAAATACAGAATATAAGCAAACATCACCAGTGGGGAGTATTATAGCAAATATTTTAAATGCCTCCCTTTTAGAGGCTTTCAGGGTGGATGCCTTTAGTTTGTATCATGCTGTTGCTAGCACACGTGACAAAGCTCCTCAGAAAAAATATTTTTTGTTGCCATTGCGCCCTAAACAGCATTGCATGAAGTGGGAGAACATTAATTCCCTTGGTGTTTGCCTTTCCCTTCCAAGCATGGCTATTTGAGACACAGCCAGGCTGAGAGCTCTGCACTGCCCAAGACTGTTGCTATTAGCATTTTTCTCCTTGCTGTCAGCCTGGTGAGTGACTAAGTGTCCCTGGAGCTGAAGCTGCTGGTCATTTGGGGATTCTGCTTTCCCAGGAGAAGGGCGAGGCGGGCGGGTAGGGTTTTTTCCCTTAGTTATGGGATGCTTAGGCTGCACTGAAGCCAGCAGAATGGAACTGGGTGGAAGGCTGGGAAAACGCTGGAATGGTGTATACTGGAAGGAAAGCCAGAGGGGAATGACAGTGCCAGTCCTTACCTCCCGGCTAGGACCTTGTGGTCACTGCTAACGCAGGAAAGGGAGAAGGCAGCATAGAGAGGGTGAAGATGAAGGAAGTGTTCAGGATACATCCAAGAAGTACTACCCCAAAACAGGGATCGAATACAACCTGGCCAAGGCGTCACTGAACTTGGCAGACTTGGATCTGCTCAACTCAGGGCAGATGTAGGTCGAGACAGATGGGCAGCAGAGCGTGTAAGGCTCAGCCCCCAGGGATGGCACGGCCACTGAAGCGCACGAGGTCCTGTTGCCAGGTGGCTCCATTAGCAGAGCAGACTGCACAAGGTGATGAATTATGAGGAAGTCCTCACTCCTGTCCTGGCTCTGCTGTACTGCATGACCTGATCTGTGGTCCTCCCCTCTGTCCTCATTTATTTCAGTACAGTCATCCCCTCCTCATTTTCCCTCTCAGCAGGCTGGCCTGAGCTCATTATGTGACACCAGAACAGTGCTTTATGAGTGGATGGCATTTCTATCATTATCAAATTGTCAAAGGAGATAAGACTGTGCTGCTTTGGTACAAACACCTCCCCCATGGGCATCTCTGCAGCCTCATGCTCCCCTGGAAACAATAAAAAATAAAAAAAAAAGGACACTGAGCAAGGGACAAGGCAATGCAATCATTAGTTCTTTAGATGTGGACATAGATTCATGCCCCAGTCTGTAAAAAGGATCAGAAGAGAAATGGCTGACTTCCAGGCAAGGATAATACAGAAGCAGTGAAAGACAAGATGCTCTGGGCCAGGACATCCTGGAAACATTTCCCTCAAAGCCTGTAAATGACACCTGTGTATCCTAGGGAGCCTAGCTACCGCACCTGTGACCCCGTGGGTGCCCACCACAAAGTAGTGCAGGAGTCAGGAGCTCAGTAGGTCAAATCAGCACAGGCAGGCCCTTGGCTACACCTTTTACAAGAGCCTGAGAGCAGCAGCAGCTGCTGTGTCAGTGCTGGTGGTGTCACTGCATGTCAAAGGGATGTGCACCTCAGCTATGACAGACTGCATCACCCTCAACTGCTCGATAGGCCTAAACCTGCAGCTCTGCCACCGGGAAACTTCATGGGCTGCTCTGTGGGGGAAGGGGGCTCTTTATGGTCATGCAGTCCTGGAAGAGAGCCAGTGCAGAGCTTTGTTTCCTGGGATTATACTGCATTCCTTGGAGCAAAGCTTGGTAGCCATCTGCAAAGCCCTGCTGCTAGCACTAACACTAGCACCCTGTGCTCGTGCACATACTGGCTGTGAAGGGGAAGGGACTGTCACATCTGTCATCTTTAACAGCAACAAGGCAGTGAATTTAATTCAGAGTTGAGTTCAGACAAATGAAAAGCTTCAGAACCTGGACTTGGCCCCTGAACCAATCCTTTAAACCCCATTCCCTTGCTCCTGCTCTTTGAAACATGGACGCAATAACAGGAACAGCTACTGCTTTGAAATGCAGGGGTACAAGGTGGCTCTCGTGGATTGCTAAGCTTTGACAGCATGGTATTCTGCTAAGCTGACACTGTATAGATTAGCTAATGCTCCTGACTTCAAATGGGGAAGGAGACGGACTTGTGATGTTCCCACTGAGAGGAATTTCCTATTTTTAGAAATGCTGCTGGTTCTCATGGGATGGGCAGGCTGGAAAAGCCTACCACATCTTTTACATCTTTACTTTCCCCTTCAAATTGATGACAGAATGCTGCTTCACTATCTACTCTCTTCCCTGACCTTGCATCACAGGTACCCCAGTCTGAGGGTCTTAGGACCTACTACTAGCAATGGGGGTAAGAAAAGCATTCCTGTTCTGAGCAGTTAAGAAACTTCAAAGTCTCTTGGAAAACCTCTGTAAGACTCCCTCAGGTATTGCTTCACTCCCAAGTGAAATCTGAGCAGGCTGGGAAGGTACAGAAGGAGCAGAAGAATTTTGTTGTGTCAGCAGTTTTTAGCCCTGTCTTGTTTTCTGCCTAGAAACCATGTCACTGCTCTATCTGCCTCCAAAACCAACTTGCTCATGAGGTCAGCTGGCTTGTAAGCTTGGTGGCAAAGGTGCCAGCCTCACCACTTTTTCCTATTCCTCTTCCATGGGAGCTGGGAGGTGAGCACTCCCTTTCAAAACACCTTGAGATAAGCTCAAGCCAATGCCTGGCAGCAGCCCTTCCTAAACACAAGAACCTCAGCACTCTTTTTGACTCTTCCTGCTCCTTGTAGACAGAAATTGCTGGAGTTGTCCCAGCCTCAACAAAGCCATGTTCATCTAAACCAGGTGAGGATCTTGTCCTGTAGCTATTGCAAGGTCTTCTGGCCTGGCCCACGTGACCACTTTCAGCCTGTCCTCGATGTAAATGGTGACAAAGCGAGATCCCACCTACACTGCACTTTTAACTGTTGTGATTAGATCAGTTGACAGGTTGTGACAGCCCCCTTATCTGGCTGCAGATACAGCAGGGCAAACTCCTGGGATGGCAGGATGATCAGGAGGTGGCCGTACTCCATTGAGACTTGCCTCTCAAAAGGATCGAATGACCACACAGTGTAGTCACAGGGTCGATGTGCCAATTTTCTGCCCTAAGTGCACTTAATTGCACTAGGGGCAGAAAAGTTGTCCAGGAAGAACCTGTTCCACATGCTGAGACAGGCCCTCAGTTCTACAAACAGGTATAGCGTGCAAAAATGTACACAACTGGGACTCCCCTTTAGCCTCCTCAGCTGTTTCCAAGTGTTTGCAGAGGCATTATTGGCTTGGTTTAAAGTACACCAGTGACCTTCCCTAACAGTGCACAGCTGTGCATCAGCATGTTCTGGCATTGCTGGCATTTATTAGAGTAGCTGCAGGAAGCATAGAATTGTTTAGGTTAGAAAAGATCTTTAAGATCATTGAATCCAACCATAAACCCAGCACTGGCCTCAGCCCATTGATCTGTCCCATCAATTCAGATCCCTCTGCAGAGCCTTCCTACTGTCCAGCAGACCAACACTCCAGCCCAGCTTGGTGCCATCTGCAAACTGGCTGAGGGTGCTCTCAATCCCCTTGTCCAGATCATTGATAAACATATTAAACATGCCTGGGCCAGTGCTGAGGCCTGGGGAGCACCACTTGAGACTGGCTTCCAACTGGATTTAACTCCATTCACCACCACTCTCGGCCTGGCCATCCCGACAGTTTTTCACCCAGGGAAGGGTNACACTCCAGCCCGGCTTGGTGCCATCTGCAAACTGGCTGAGGGTGCTCTCAATCCCCTTGTCCAGATCATTGATAAAGATATTAAACATGCCTGGGCCAGTGCTGAGGCCTGGGGAGCACCACTTGAGACTGGCTTCCAACTGGATTTAACTCCATTCACCAGCACTCTCTGGGCCTGGCCATCCTGACAGTTTTTCACCCAGGGAAGGGTGCACCCATCCAAGCCGTGAGCAGCCAGTTTCTCCAGGAGAATGCTAAGGGAAACAAGGTCATAGACTTCAGTAAAGTTTGGGGTAGGCTGTATCCTCAGCCTTCCCCCATCCAGGAAATGGGTCACCTTGTCATGGAAGGAGATCAGCCTGGTCAAGCAGGACCTGCCTTTCACGAGCTCGTGTTGCCTGGCCTGATCCATGATGATGATCAGTTCCATGACCTTTGCCAGCACCAAGGTCAGATTGAGAGGCTCTAGAATGGGACACCAAGACCCACTGGAAAGCTGAGAGAGAAATTTTAGCAGCAAGCAGTGCCAGTGTGTTTTGCAGGAGGGTATTTTTAGTTCTGTAAACAGATGAAAAGTAGGAAAATCTTGCAATATATGTCAGGATTTGAATTAGCGAGGAGATTTGGAAAAGGGGCTTGAAATGGATCCATTTCAACTCACCTACATTTTCTTTTTATTTTTTTTTAATAACAAAAATATTTCCTCCTAAGCAAATGTCCTTCACTGGAGAACTGGTTGCTTTCAGTGGCATTTTTTGACTGGAAAATGTCTACACCACATAATACAANCTCCTAAGCAAATGTCCTTCACTGTGATCGTTTCACAGGAGAACTGGTTGCTTTCGGTGGCATTTTTTGACTGGAAAATATCTACACCACATAATACAATTTTTCTTTTATCTCCATAACTCTTTCTTCTGAGGGGAGGAATGCTTGCACAGCATATTTTTCAACCTTCTCATGAAGGCTGGCACACCTTGGAATTTCTGATCCCCTAGCAGGGCAGAAGCCCACAGTGGAAAAAGGTTACTGTGAGTTTTCAACTAACTGTAGCTGTGCTTTATTGACACTTCTTTGCTAGCTAAGATTCCTGTGGTGGAAAATCCCAGCAAAACAAACAGCACCTGGCTCCGTGCAAGTTGGCTACTCAATTAAAAGAAAAAAGGAAGTCTCCAAGAAAAATTTCAGTGCAAAAGTATCATAAAACTTGGAAAGTCATGAGTCATCTGAAATCTTATGGGATAGAACATGGAAATATGGGAAAGGCCTCAGCACTTTGGGGTAGAGCCTGTGCTGCTGAAACTCAACTGTGCACTGTTAATAGGCAAGTGTGCATGAGAACTGATCTTCTCAAACCTGAATGCTGAGATTACTACTCTTGGCTTTCTTCCAATGAAATGCTGCATAGCTCCCAGCTTTATCTAAGGAACCTTCTAGAAATGCAAGCTACGCCACCATCACCTTACAGAGCAAGAAAGTGACCACAGATGTTAGGCTTAAAGTACAAAGATGTTGCCCATTTCAGAGGGCGAATCTGAGAGTGACCTCAGAAGTTCACTAAGAGACTCTGTGCTATTCATCAGCTTCATTTACAAGGGTCTGTAGTGACAAGACAAGGGGGAAGGGCTTTAAACTGAAAAAGAGTAGGCTTATACTGGATATTAAGAAATTCTTTACTGTGAGGGTGGTGAGGCACTGGCACAGATTGCCCCAAGAAGTTGTGGATGCCCCATCCCTGGAAGCGTTCAAGGCAGGGGGTTGAAACGAGAGCATCTTTAATGTCCCTTCAAACCCAAACTACTCTAGGATTTTATGATTTAGTGTTCACAGGCTTTCCAGATTCCCCACTGCAATGAGCAACTTGGGCGCCAATGGCTCTTAAACCCAATCCAGTCCTGCACTAGATTTAGGAAGCCTGGACAGTGCAAGAAACCAAGTTGATTACAATGGAGGCCTTGGCTAGGGATCATGAGTAAGCCACTGAAAGCAAGTGTTTCTGCAAAGCAGATAGTTATTACTTGACTCGGATAGAAATCTCTTCCATGGGGAAATACTGGACTGTGCCACAGGTACTGCTGACCTTGTCAGCAGCCTTCCCTGACAACATTTAAATTCTCTGCAGAGTAACAATGTCCCTTTGGTCTCCATTTGCAAAGTCATGTCGTAGCTCTGAGAGGCTCCTACCACTGCTTTTATCCACAGCTTATCTAGTTTGAAGTGAAACTCATATCCAGTTCCCTTGGTTTTCACTGCTATCATTTAAAAGAGAACTGAACTTGGGACTTACCTCTGCTAATTCTCTGCTTTTCTCCAGAAAGGATTCCTGGTGTATCAATGACACTGATGCTTTCTAATACGGGATTAGGTAGCTGGGCACAGACGAACCTGTGTGGAAAATAAGTATGTTAAAAAAAAGGCAAAACATACTTTGATATGCTGAACATCACAGACAACATGGGACAAGCCAGACTCTGATCACTCAAGTCTTCAGTCGGAAACTGGAAGTACTGCTACTTAAAGAAATGAGAAAGAGAAAAGTGCTTAGTTCTAGTTTCTGTTTCGCTGCCTCTGGAACGTGGGTCTCAGTCACGACCTATGACAGGTTTTTTATATGGGCCCCCAAACTGTGAATTATGAAAACATTTCGGTCTTCATTTATGTGCTGTTTAGATTTGAACTAGAAGTGGTATTTGTTTTTCTTTGCTTAAGCATTCCCCTGTAGAGTCCTGAACTCAAGTGAACCGAAATAACTTGGTTTAAAAAAAAAATCAGCAATGCTGTAGGACTTTTGTTCTCGTTCAAATCTGGTCTTAAACAGACAAAAAGTGTGCTATTATCGCACCATGGAAGTACTAAAGCATAGGCAGCATGAGATCTCAAGAAGTTGCTTAGTCTATCATCCTGCCTCAAGGCAGGATCAGTCAGGTTGTCTAAAGTGTTCTTCAAATCCATAACGATGCAGACTCACCAACATTTGCTGGGAGTCTACTCCACTACTTCATAATCTTTACAGCAAGCCCTCTTTTTCTAATGTCTAATCTAAGTTTTGTATGCTACAATGCCAGTCAGTCACAAACTCAGTAGATGTGGAAAATTATTTATTTTTCCTCTCTTGTCACAACGTACACTATTGTCATCCTGCTCCTCTCAGTCTCTCCTCTATAGAAAAGTTTGGAGGTTTTTTTCTTTTTCCTATCTCTTCCAGTTCTCTCTAGCTGCCTTTCCAGCTCATTTCTAAATCCCTGAAGATCCTTGCAGCCTTCCTTTGGGTCCTCTCAAACTGCTCCACATATTTCTTCAGGCATGATGCCACGAGCTGATGTACTCCAGCCGTGGCCCTGCTAGTGGTGAGCAGAGTGGATGGATTGCTCCTTATCTCTTACAGATGACAGTCCTGTTTATATATCTCAGTGACATGTTTGCTTTTTTAACAGCAGCATGACACTGTTAACTCACATTCAGTTTGTAATTCACTGCTCCCCCCTCTGCAGCTCCATTTATGTGTAATTGCTCTTTAGTTAGTTGTTCCCCATCCTGTATCTATGCAAATCACTGCCTAAGAAGAGTCACTCGTGCTTTGTGGGCTGCAGCTCATCTGTTTCAGTTGCTAGTAACAGCAAAGGACAGTAAAAGCCTATCTGCTTCTGTAGCTCCTGGTAGCATTTCATGGATAGCCTTTTTGTGATGGCATTCCAGGCACACAAGTGTGTGTGTGTGTGTGTGTGTGTGTACATATGCATATTAAGAGGGTGGTGTGACATCCAGGCACAAAAAACATGTTGCTGTGGGAGGAGGCAGAACCACAAAGGATGGGGGTTGGCACAAGGACCACTTCAGTGTAGTCAAGGCAGAGGAGGCCCTGCACTGCTCTCACCAGTGTCTGGTTCTGCAGAAGCCCCTGCACCACTGAACTCCTCCAGGCTATGCTAAAACCCCACCCTAATTGTTCCACTTGTATGACTCCAAGAAGGTTCTGACAAGAGTGAATCCTCATGGGTTAAAGAGTGTCTCCTCCCCGAAGCTGTCAGCTATTTCAGACCACATATTACAGCTTCCCACATCCCCAGCTTGGCAGGTGGCAACAGGGAGCATTTCTGAATGTGTAATACCTCATATCAAAGAGGGGGGATGGCTTGATTATCCTGTTGAGTGCCAGGCACAGCAGCAGACAACAAAAGGCTCAGGAGGTCATGTTATTCCTTTGTCCTGCCAACCCAGGTTTGCTCTCCATTGTTATAACCCTGAGTATTCCTTGTGCTGTAATATTAAATGGGGCAGAGGGATTTTCCACCAGTTTCTCTAGGAAAAGTACTCCACAGGAGATTTCAGATATAAGGTCAGAGGCCAGCATGAGTGAGTGCATTCTGGCTCTGTTGGCGAGGTTAAGGCTGCTGCCTTCCTGTTGTCCCAGCAGAGCTGCAAGACCTCAGGGGGCATGACCTAATTCTGTTTGGGGCCATATGAAGGGAAGAACATGGTGCCAAACTAGATTTTCACTGCCTCTACAGGCAGAGCACAGGGCTGAAGGAGGAACCTGTCATCCATGTCTCCTGCTGTTCACAACGCAAAACCAGGACTGACTCCACCTTAGCTTCCCAAAACATACTCTGGGGATGGGGGAATTCTTGCAACCCAGTCAATGCGATATGAAAGTCATGGGCGAGATTCCTGATTTTGCTCCAGGCCCTTGGTGCCAAATGAGTCTCCCTGATAACAAGGTGCAACCTCTCATCTCTCTGGAATCTTCCCAGAGGTGGGGTTTGGCCAGCTGAGTTGGAGAAAGGAAAACAAGCCCTTCTCTCAATGCCCAGGAACAACCTGAGGCAAGAAGAGCAGACAAGAGACAGGATTCTGCAGATCTGCTACCCTCCTTTCGGCCCTGAGCAGCCTTATCTCCCAGGTACGGGAAGGTGCTCCGTCTCCTGGGAATGGAGGGAGGGAGGATACAGGCTCTGAGCAGCACAATTTGCTTGTCTCCCAGCCAAATCCTGACCGTACCAGTCTTCCCTTGCTTCCTGGAAAGCAGCAGATCCCAGTCTCTGCTGGGGAGGGAGTCCCAGCTGAGGGTGGACGCTCGCTTCTGGACCAGCAGGCTCTGTGCCCCACAGGACACAGGGCTGTGGCCGCCACCTCTCAGCCAAGACCAGCTTGGCCTGTGTGAATGCTACTGCCTCGTGTTGCTCTGCTCCTTTCCACTGATGCTCACAGTCAAGTGTTACCTTTAACCATCCATGAGCAAAGCAGATTTGCCCATGGCCACTCTTATCTCAGCTTAGAGGTGTGGCTCTGGGAGATTAGCTCCTTTCTGCAAATTTCTTGCTCACAGCCTCCTAGCCGAGGTCAGGGCCTTGGCATATACATAGCAGCAACAAGCTACGTGCAAGGTGGAGATAGCTCTGCTCATCTAGCAAAGAAGCCAGGCCCACTGGAGAAGTGTGTGTGAGTGGCTTGATCTGGTCCAGCGGGTGCACCAGGACCTACATCTGCTAAATTTCTGGTCCTCTGAGTCAACTCTTGCATGTGTTTAATTTCCTAATTAGCTGGGCATTAGCATCTGCATTTTCAGCACTGTGATGCTCACATAGCTGAGCCAGACCCCCTTAGTGTCTCCTCTGTCAGTTTGGAAATCATTACCCCCTCTTTTTTCATGTCAGCAAGAGAAATATGTCATTAGCTGCTCTGGCTACTCCCTGCATTGTCAGGAGGACTGCACTTATGCTGCTGCTGAATCACTGCTGTGTCCCTCTGCCCTGCTGTCTGCACAGGCTTGACTCCTTCCTCAGGAGAAGGAAGAGTAGAAGCAGCACAGCATGATACAGTGAACTGGGTTAATGCATGCAGAGATTCCTTGCTGTATCAGGAGCAAATTGCATTCAGGACACATCCATCAGGCCAGTTCAGAAGTGTTTGCTTTTTTGTCCTCCGTGCCTGGCCTAATGTTCTTTCTCTGCAGTGAACTGTCTGCCAGCTGTGGCTGTTCTTGGCTATCAGCTGAGCTGCTCTGAATTATGTCCTCTTCATCCACGATCTCTGCACTCCAGGCAAGAGGCCTGTTATTTCCTTAGGGCAAATCACCTTTCTGCCCTGGTGTAGGGAGTGGGCAGTCACCTGACCTAACTGTTGGTCCAAGTGCAGATGTTCTGGGCCCTATGAAACATCAAAAACTCCTCCAAGTCTCTCTGGTGCAGGACCATATTGATGTATTTGAATGATAGTCCTGTGCAGTGATCAGATACTGCTTCCAGAGTCACCCTGAAGCACTGTGAAGTTCTCCACACAGCAGCGACTCCAGCTAGGTCCCTCTCCTGCCAGCAAGCTTCTCCCCATGCTCCTCTGCAGGTCCATTCCCTGCCTTGCTGCAAACTACACCAGCACTCCTGTGGTCAGTGCTGGTAGGAGATGCTGCACCCTCTGGACAGTCATTCTCTAAGCTCGAAGATAGAACGGGAGCCAGAGCCCAGCCCAGCTTTCCTGGCTGTTTGGCTGAGCAGCTGCCATGTTTCCAGTGTCTCCCACACTGTGTTAGCAGGGAAGGCGTTGATGATGGGTGTAGTCAGTTCGATGCCTTCTGCAGCACAAACTGTGCTCATCTAGGATATGGGTGTGTGCTGCTGGCTTCCTGCAAGGCCTAGATCCAAAACCTCCCAATGGCTGGGCTGGGTCTAGGGGATGGAAAGGTTGTATTCCTCACATCACAGAGTCACTGTCCAAACACCCTGCTCCGTTTTTTTACAGGAAACGCATTAGAGCGGTCATCAGTTTGCCCCTGAGGTTGTATGTGTAAGGCATGGGAATGGAGAGAGCCCGGTTTTGATTGCAAATGGAAGAAGCTAGAAACACTGAAGCAGGGGAGAGCGAGTGTAATGAAGATATTTACCTCTAGTCTCCTGTAGGATGAGCTTGGGCTGTGATGTCATTTTTGTTCTGTTTGTTCAAGTAAAATGAAGGTTTGTCCCACTTGAATTTATCAGCCCTTCAGCAAATGCCTTATGTGCATCTGGTAGGACTGGACAGGCTTTACATCAGCCATGTGGATTGGAGGAAAAGAAGTGCTTTATCCCTTTACATTACTTGCTGTGCTGCTCATTAGGTTCTAACTTTACTCTGCAGAACAAGAGAGTTCTTGAGTACTGACCTGTTCAAAAAGGCATTGCCAAAGGCGTTGAGTTTCCTGAATGGTTTTTTGGGATCCACCACCAACGCGTTTCCAGGAACGATTCCTTCCACGTCTCCTTGCATAACTGCTATAAAGGAGTCAGTTGTAGGCTCTGGTCCAATCCTCATCCCTGGGAAATCCTGCTCCAGCAGGTACCTGTAAGTCAAAAAACAGGGTGTGGGCATGAGACACGAGCTGCCTAAGTCCTAAATGAGTTGTACTGAAGATTGCAGTGCAATTATGAAGCTCAAGAGCATGGTTCCTTCCGAGACTATTTTTAGCACTGTCACTGAATCGTTTGATAAATGTCTTGGTAACTTTTCTACTTAGGATCTCAACATTGAAAGCTCATTTAAGGTGGATTAAGAAATGGAGATGATTATAGCTGCTGGGAAGAGATTCTCATCACGTTGCATCATTTTGTATACTTCAATCCTCAAGACATTTGGAACAGGCTCAGCACAGCGAAGTAAAAACAGCAGTTCACTGCAATCACAGAGTTAATCCTGAAACCCTACTGGCTCTTGGTGCCAATATCAATTACTTCACTGCTGCTCGTTTCAGCAGACTCATCCAACTAATGTGCTTAGCCCCTAGTCCAAATCAGTTGCTTAAATGCCAACTTCCCCTGCACTTGACTGAAGTCTCAGTCTCTCGTCCTTGTGTGCTTCTGAAATGCAGCTACAGGTCTGCGCTACAGACTGCTTGAGCACATTGAGCACCACGCACGTGGGTGGGGGAGTACATTCCAAGCTACACATCCAGCTAGATAGCACAGTAAGTACAGCATCCCTCATTATTTCCTGAAGGTAGTCTGGCAAATTTCAGGGAAAGACAGGGAAACCCATGGGGTTGTAGGACTTTGAATAGGACCCTGGCAGCATATCCTAACTTACCCTGCCAAATTCGGGGTGGGTCAATGGCGTGTGCATGGGACAGTTCCCTTTGGCTCACGAAGGTGCCAAATGCCATCACCGAGGCCAGGTCTGTGTTTGTGTGTGTGGGTGCAGAAAGCCACCTGCTGATCCTGTGCTGAAAACTAAGACCATTATGTCCATGTGGCTTGCAGAAGGTAGCTAGAACTGGTCTAGCTCTCAGTACAGGATGGTGTCAGAGGGAAGTGACAAGTGATAAGCTCTGGCTAGTTACATGAAGATTAAAATGCCTACCAGACTGTGGAGGTTAGCGTAATAACGTGTTGCTTGTTGCCAGGAGGTAGCTGGCACTCCCATTGCTTTGACCTAATCTTTAGTAGGTAGAAAGATTATTACAGAATTGCTGTGATGTTAAAAGTAGATTATGGGGATGTGGAAAAGGAGATAGGAGAAGGACTGGAGATTTTTTTCATGATTGAGATTGGTATGTCTAAGCACCAGAACTGGTTCACTCAGGTGAGTCTTAGTGAGGGAAGTCCCTGTGTGAGGGACTAGAGGACCATTAGCATGAAAGATTGTGATAACTTTTTAGGAGTTCCTGCTTTCACTGTCATTTTAACATAGGTAATCGCTATCCAGTGTTTAAGGAGCAACAACGACAAAAAAATTGTGCAGGTTATTTATTGATACCATGTCAGCAAATATGTCTTCAGTTCCCCAATGGGCAAGGCCAAATCAACTGGATCTAGAGGCAGAACCACCAAATGTACACCCAGGATAAATCACTGATACTTATATGGTTTGGTACACACTCATACTGCAACAAGAATACCTCCAGAAATTATATCCATAATTCCCTTAGGAGCTGACCACACCTCCTTTACTGGTGTATTATCATGTATTTTCTTGTATCTTTTGTCCAAAGTGATTTCCAAGTCCCATGCTCACCAGAAGGCCACCAGAAGTGACTCTTCTTAATTGCAGAACTCTGAGATGCAACAGCAGCTGTTGAGCAGCTCCCAAAAGACCTGAAATAATCCAGGAAGAGAGCAACCCTCTGATCTCTTATACTAGGGTGGATATATCCTATTTATCTAAACCATATAAAGGGGTTTCTCAAACTTTCCTATAAAAGTGGGTCATTACTCAACAAAAGCAGAGTGCAGGTAGTGCTGGTGTGCCACCTCTCTGGCTGGTGACCACAATACACCTTCCTGGCAGCTAACTCCTCTCTAGCTTGAAGCACCTGAGAACAAGGAAGGGCTACTTCTCTCCCACCAAGGGCTCTGTAGACTATCATATGAATGTTCTTGGCTCAATTCCCTGGGAAGCTCTTTACACTGACACAACTATTTGCTAGGTTAGAAGCCACTAGGTCAGACTCTGGAAACTAAGCTTGTGCCTCCTAGATGGCAATTCAAACACTAGCCCCTGATGGACACTGCTGTCAAGCCAGTGGCTTTATACAGGCGGGAATTCACTGAATCCATAGAAATAAATCTTTGCATTCTCCCCATGCAAATACTAAAGAGAAAAGAAACAGGCAGCATTAACAACTGTCAAACGCAACAAGTGAAGTGCTTTTGAGAAAGGCCCCTTACTCCCAGTGTCACGTTGCAGCCTTGCTGTAACAACCACCTTGTTTCTTTTTTACAGGCTGGAGATGCACGTGTAATATGACAACTTTTGAGCAGAAGTAAAAAATAGTTGAGGGGGGGTGCTGTTTGTTATTTATAGACAAAGCTTCCCAGAAAGTCTAACCAAAAGTCCTGTGTGTAATAGCAACACTCCTCCAGACAGCCTGCTTGCGAGAATTTTATCACAGCTCCACTCAGCTAACGTTTCAAAGCATTTCTGTGTTTATTTCTTGTGTAAGACTTAAAAAAATACAAACCAAAAAATCCCCACAAAAGCACTCTCAAACACAAGTAGCTACACACCGATGTTACTGACTTAATGTGCAACAAGTGGCATGAAACCAGAGAGATGAAGATTTGTACTGCCCACTATCACAGCATCTATTTTAAGTGAGGCCTCTCTGGGAGATTTGGGTACATTGTGCAGCAGGGTGTCAGCAGCACAAGAATCTCATTGTGCAAAGGACAAATACAAGGGATTGTATTGAAGCTGCCTGATGGGGGGAAGCACTTCTGCTCCGCACTGACACGGCCTGCCCTGGCTACCAGAGGCAAGCCAGAGAACACGTGCAGTTGTCACATTTGTGGGGATTTCTGGGAGAGAAGAGCAAACAATAGCTGTGGAAAACACCAACCCTAGCAAGCAATTTCCCCTGCCAGTGCTGCACGCCTTAAGCTGAGCTGCTGAACACCTTCAAAGGCCTGGGGGAGTGACCTCTAGCCAGGTTAGGGAAGTCTGCGGAGTACCCCAGGCGGGAGGGGAATAGGTTTTTTATGACCAATCTGCTTTTTAGAGAAGTGCCTGGAGTCGGTGTGCGGCTGGAAGCATCATGCTGTTTGCCCATTTCAGGCCTGGTCCTGGTAAGGGACAGGGCAGGAAAGCTGCGCTAGTGCCAGCCCATCTTGGGGTCCCCTTTGCCAGGCGGATTTGGAGATGGGTGAGGAGAGGCCGGGCTCCCTGGGCAGGAGTGCCGCAGGATGTGCCAGCCCATCTTGGGGTCCCCTTTGCCAGGCGGATTTGGAGATGGGTGAGGAGAGGCCGGGCTCCCTGGGCAGGAGTGCCGCAGGATGTGGGGGAAGGGGCTGCCCGCCCGTGATGAGTCACGCAGGAGCCCTGCAGGATGCCGCTGAGAGTGGCAGCAGAGGTGATGCCGAGCGGGAAAGGGAAGGAGGGCAGAGCAGGAGGAAATGGTGACAACTGCCTGATGCAGGCAGAGATGAAAGGTTCAGGGCCGCACGGGGAGGTCACACCAGAGCTCTGCGTGGAGCCTGCGACAAACAGTGTGGAGAGGCCAGGACGTGTAAATGATTAGCTGTAGGAGGAAGGGGTGGCTACACCAGAAAAGCAAGCTATGTTGACAGTTAGTAGGGCTCCGGCAGGCTTGTTTATTTTATTAGCAGGATGGCTGGACTCGAGCCAGGAATATTTTTAGAAATGACCAAGGAATCTAAGTTAATTAGGAGAGTAATGTTCTGTCCTGCACTCCCACCCTCTTACAGGAAATATAAAAACCAATAATGTTATAAAGGCAGGCTCCAGTGAGATCCTGCCGTGGCTGTCAGATATTCCCAGGTAGAGGTGCTGCCTTGCCCTAGCCAGCACCGACCTTCAGCCCCCAGCCCTTTGGAAAAGCATCAGCCAAATGTATGCTGAGGAGAGAAATGGGAGTGAGCACAAAGAGATGATACAGCAGGAAGCAGGAATGGAAAAGCTGCATTAGCAATGCTACACCTTTCACATAGCAGAGAAAGGCTCAATTCTGTGTCCCGGTAAGCAGAAGAGGGAACAGCCTGGTTCCACTGAAAACAAACCACGCTCTGGTCTCGCTTCACTGGCTTTGACCCACACAACTCACCTCCCTCTTCCCTGGCTCAGCCTCTAGGAATGTTTCTCACTGCTGACCTTGACTGCCTTTTTTCTGCCATCAGCTCCTGACAAGAGAGCAGCCTCACTGCAAGATGCTGCAGCTTAGGTGCTTCAGAGCCTTGCATTTCTTCCTTGTTTCGCCTTAGATTCCCCAAAACAAGGAAAGAGGTTTGGAAGACAGACATTCCTTAGGTAGGTGACTAAGGGTCTTTTTTTTTTTTTTTTTGGTAAGGTGTCCTGGGATCCAGGTAAACTGAGACTGAGTTCATTCCACATGATTGTTCAGTGGCATTAAGTCATCTCCCCAAATTGCATGGCAGTACAAGCAGGATGCAATTTAAGAGTGGAATTGGTACACAAGAATAACATTAATTATCCCCCATCCTGACAAGATTATGGAAGCAATGTCCAGAGGCTGTTTCTTGCTTCACTCTATCGCTAAGACATAATGGTTGTCAACCCTCCCACTTCCTCCCCCAGCCCCCTTTAACTCCTCCCTGCTCTCAGCTTTAGCTCCCACTTGGCTTCCCACAATAACTCTGGATGCTAATCTGGTGCTTATCCCAGCTCTTTAATGACCAGTGCCTGCAAGCTCACGCTGGAAGCCTATCACGAGCAACACGAGGTTTCCTGGCCTTTGACTGGGAACACACTGGAATAACAGACTCTCACACTTCTCCTACTGTTAGAGACCCTGGGCTTCTACCAGAGTTCTCAACTTTCACCTTCTTAGACACTATTTTAAACAGGAGACTCTGCCTTTCTGGAAGGCCTTCTCAGGTCCATTTGGCACTCCTGGGAAGCAGAAGCTCCCAAAGCTCTTGGTCACTTCTGCCTGACCATAGTCTCTGTGTAGGCTCATCCCAGCCCTGTGCTCAGAGAAAACTGAGAGAACAGGACACAAGCCCGAGTGAACAGCAGTTGTCAGAGAGGCTCAGATCCACTTGCTGACAGCAAAGAGGTTGTTGCTGCCATCCCACATGAGCTAAGACTCAGTCTTCTTTTGGAAGCCTGGAACATGCTCTAGGCACCCAAACTTCCTGCAAAAGGGGCTGAGGCTTACAGAAAAAGGACTTCACGGAACAGAGAGGGTGGGAAGTCCCTACTAACAGCATGCAGGTGAGACTGCAGGGGAAACACTGATGCTGGCAATCCAAAGGAAAGAATTAGGAAGAAGAGGTGCTTTAGTTAGACAGCCTTGTCAGGAATTCAGCAACCTCCTCCTGTTCAGGCTCTGAGTGTCTGTAACCTAGCAGACAGAAAAAGCTTTTCAAATAGGTTTGGTACCAAGTCACAGAACAAAGATCTCGGGTGGAACCAGGCAGTTGTGCCATCCTCTCTGTTTTTCAGAAGAGTAACTCCCTTTGCAAACATGTACAAAATGCTTCCTTGGGTCTTTTGCACCCCTTCACCATCCACCTGACCTTCTCATATGAGAAGAACCTTTTAACTCTTAAACTTTGCCAGGTACATGCCAAGGTAGCAGAAATGCATTCTGTTCTTGGCTCCTGACCAGGAAATTTAGCAGCAAGGATATTACAGCACATAAAAAAAAAGCTCCTGCATTTCTCAAGGTCACTCCTTTAGAGGTACAGCCAATTTGATTCACCTCTCTCTACTCTCTGCAGTTCCCTCCTTCACCAAGAAATACTGGTAGAACAAAGGGCTGGCTGCCTGTGGCTCACGTCCAGATTTACACTGGGGTAATTCCACAGATTTCAACACAGCCACACCAGAAAAAGGCTGGAATTTAACGCTTAGCTTATGAATCACATAGGAAACACGGACAGCGCAGCTTCAGCTATGATCCCAAGGGAAAGGCTGCTGCAAGTTGAACTAGCAGCATGGTCGAACAGAGATCCCTGCAACAAAGTCCAGTCGGAAAAGTTTAACCCTCTCTGCGACAGTTTCACATCATCGAAATGAAAGAGCTGCTGGCAGCTGCTCTTTCTTTACACTTCGAAAGGAAATTGCTGTTCCCAGCATCTCGTCTGAGCAGGACACAATTAAAACAGGGCCTTACTTCTGGAGCCCTGAAGAGGGGCAGGTCTCTCCGAGCACAGGCACACATGCTTCTCTAAGCGAGTTCTGAGTGCTGTCTCTGGGACAGTGCAGAGACAGACAGACAGACGCAAGCGTGAAACAGAGGCCACTGCAAACCGAAGCACTCCCTTTAAAGCTGCCTCGCCACTCAAAAGCTACAGCAAATTGAAAAGAATGGCTTACTCTAAGGGTCAACCTGGGCAGCGCAGGCACGGGAATGCCCCGCGCGAGGCTTCCCAAAGCCTTTGCACTTTGAGCGGCCGGGAGGGCCCCAGTGACTCACACCTCCACACTCCTGCCCTGCCTGCACTCCTCAGCCCTGCCCTGGGCTACTTTTGCCACGTCGGTGTTCCACGGGACATCTTACACCACCCTGTGCTCGCGAAGGAATACTCCGCGTTTGAGTGGAGGTGACTTTTCAATGAAAAGCCGTTGAGGGGACGCGAAGCGGGTAAAGAACGGGGTTTTAACGCGCAGCACAGGTACCACAGACACGTTCTGCCCCACCCCAGTCCCCGGGCGTCGAGGGTGCAGGCATGCCTGGGAGGGAGGGCGGCAGGCAGCTGGATTTTACCTGATGAAGGTGGTCTTCCCCGTGGAGTACTGCCCCACGAGGAGAACCATGGGCTTGTTGTCGAAGTCGGCATCCTCCAGGGCGGGCGAGTGGAACTCGTGGAACTTGTAGTGTTCTTCCAGCGGCAGCAGCTTGGTCTTGTAGAGCTTCTTCAGGCCGTCGCTGACCGTCTGGAACACCTCCGGGTCCTTCCTCCGACGGTCGTCGGTGCCCAACCAGCTGAACATCTTGTGGCCGCCTGACGCCAGCTCCGCAGCGACCACCGGGGCTGGGCTGGGCTGGGCTGCGGGCGCGGGCTAGCCGCGCATCCCCCTCAGGCCGGCCGGGCCTCACTCCGCTCCAGCGCCCAC
>VZTA01023065.1:0-13413 GCA_013398855.1 Mohoua ochrocephala | reverse complement strand
AGGCGCCGCCCGTTCTCCCCGGCGGGTGAAGCCGCGCCGGGCGCCGCCATGTTGGGCAGCGGGGAGGGGCCGGGTGCCGCCGCGCCCCCTGGGGGCCGTTGGAGGGACTTTCAGCCCGGCCGCCATTTTATTCCCTTTCTCGCCTCGCTTCGAAATAGACCCGAAAAATCCACTGAAAGGAGCCCTGCGAGTGCAAATCTGAGGGGAGAGCCGGCTGTTCCTCAGCACTGCCGGCCTCGGCTGGGTCCCCAGCCTATCATAGAATGGGTCAGGTTGGAAGGGACCGCAGTGCGTCATCTGGATCAACCTCCCTACTCACTCAGGGTCATCCCAGAGCACGTGGCACAGAATTGTGTCCCGATGGTTCTGGAGTATCTCCAGTGAGGGGCTCTCCACAACCACTCTGGGCAACCTGTTCTGTATGTGGTCATCAGCACAATAAAGAACTTCTTCCTCATATTCAGGTAGCATTTCCTCTGCATCAGTTTCTGCTTATTGCATCTTGACCTATTACTTGCCACCACTGGGAAGAACCTGGCTCCATCCTCTTGGCACCCCCACTTTAGGTATTTATACACATCGATGAGGTGTGGTCTCGGTTGTCTCTTGGACTGCTCTTTCCCCAGCCCAATGATTTTGGCTGTTCTGCTGCCCCTCACTTCGTGGGGCTTGTGGCTCTGGCTGTGCCTCTGCACCATCTAAGCAGCAGAGATGGGCAAATTGTCTGCTGTCCCCACTTCTTTATTCCTCCAGCAATGAGGGATGACAGGACAGCCACACAGGTTTTCCAGGAGCAGCCTGAGGATCGGCATGTCCTTGGGGCCGGCCGTCAGCCCCGCTGCCAGGCTCTCCTCATCTCCACTGCACAGCTGGGATAAAGCAGGATTTTTTTTCCTAAAATATCTCCTAAAGGCTTTTTCACTTTAGTCCATCCCACGGGTCCGAAAAATGTGGCAAGAGGCAGTTTTGGAAGCGGTCCCGCCGTGTGGCAGTTCCTGCCCTTTCCCAGCCATTTACAGCCAGGAGGAGCCCAGACCTTGCATAAGCAGAGGCAGCTCTGCATTAAAACCCTTTTTTTGTTGTTTTTTTTTTTCACAGGAGGGGGGGCACGTGGAGACTGTGTGGCCTTGTGTGCCCGAACAATGATCCAAGTCCATTTCTATGCCTTCTACTGCAGGAGAAGACACTTTCCTTGTTCCCATTGTGTGATCCCAGGCACTCGTATGCTCTCTGGCATGGCCTGGCCCGGCCCATGAGGTGCAAGCAACGACTCCAGGGACCAGTTTTCTTTTTCTGGAAGAACATAGCAGGCTGACTGTATTTTCTGAAGATCAGACTTCTCTGCTTTCCTGCCAATGCCTAGAGCTGAAAGTGGAACTGATGTTTTGAAACCTCCTTAAGACTAATTTCCCTCATTTCTTTAGTTTTATAAATAGAGGCTTTTGGCTTTAAGAATTTGATGACTCCTTTCCAGTGAAAACTCCTGAAAATGAAAGGCCCCATAGAATTCAACACGTTTTGGCAAGAATTACTCATTTTGTAGGAAAAAAACTCGCTTTCATCTCCTATCTAGTTCTGCCATTTAAGGGCTGTGCTCCTCCAATGGCGCTCTGGCATTTCTACAGCTATATATGGAGTCTCTCTGGTGCTTGCTTGTGTTCTCCTCGGAGCTGAGTAAAGGTCAGGCCAGGAAGCCTTTGATTGTAAATCTCCCCAGGCCACCTTGGTGCCCTTCCTGAATGCAGTGAACAGGGAGGGAGCAAAGCGAGGTTTCTGTTGCGCAGGCTGCGGGAGCTGACCGCTGCAGGTATGGCAGAAGCATGATTGCTCCCCGTTTACAAGGTGAGGATATTAATCATTAAATTGCACTAATCATTAAATTGCACTAATCATAAATATGCCTACCCAATGGCCAAAGGCCCAAAAAAAAAAAAGTTTCTTTGCCTTGACTGAAGAGAGTCCCTTTCCTGTGGGTTCATCATCACCGGGGCAGATTACAACGAAACTGGACAGTCTTTATAGACTTTCTTTAGGTATCTCACAAACATTGCACAATTTTATTTATTTTTCAGTCTGTTGTTTTAGCCATTTGAGACTGACTTCCTCAAGAACTATCTTTACCTTGAAGTATGGAGCTTGCCAAAAACAAAGGGAAGTAAAATTAGGAAAGGAAGTTTACAGTATAATTAGGTTTTTCTTTCTGCCAGAATCAAACTGAAAGTTTTAATCTGTTTTCATTGTTTTTTCCTTTTCATTTTTTTAACAGGGGTGTCCTAATAGATGGTTTTCTGTTGGAGAGATTGCTCTTATGATGCAGTCTTGATTAAGTTGGGATTTTTAAAATAATTTACATTTTTTAAATGTAAAAGCTCTCCCTTGAGTGCCCTGCACAGAAGCCACTCTACTGCAGTACTCAGAACCTACCTCTATCTGATACTGGTGGGGGTCTGCTACAGTTCTCTACTATAGAATTTGTCTTTATCTTAAAAGATATGATGGATTTACCTTTTAGTTCTGTAGTTGCTCAGTCATATCCCTAATGTTGGTAACAGGGCAGTCACTTAGCTGGATGCTTGCCTTGACCAGGAGAGAGGCTTGCTGGAAAAGATTCACTTCCACTTTGCTGAAAGTCAGTGAGGCTGGACTAAGTCATGGAGCGTTTGCACAGAAAATGAAACCGGGGGTTTTGGGGGCAAAACACAATGTTGTGTAACTGAAACTTGTGAAATGGTGACAAGTGTGTTTGTTTATCTGCACCCTTAGGTTGGACAGGTTTACTTCCTGCTAAAGATCATCTGAGGTTGGGGATATTGAAGTCGCAGAATTTGAAAAGAGGTGGTGACTCAGACCATAACACGCCAACAGTTTCAAGAAGCTTGTGGGAGCAGTGTAGTTCAGTAAAATTAACTTCCTGCCAGTGCAGTTCCTGCCACTGTTTGTCCATCACCACGTGTGAAACCTGAGGAGACGGTGTCAAAAGTTCAGGTGGTGATGGGTTCAACAGGGAATGACCGCGGTTGTGGGAAACGAAGGAAGGGAGAGGAAGGCGCAGCAGGCCCCCAGAATTAAACCAAATATACTAATTTGATAAGTAAGGGAGGAAGAGTTTCCTCTGGTTCAGCTGCATCAAAATTCTCCACTGCCTGCTGGTGCCATGTGGCCTATACGGAGACATAAAATCGTCTCCAGCATGGTCTGTTCCTTCCCTCACCCATTGCTTTGCCTTTGCAACTCAGAAAGCTGCTGCCTTCCTCTCCTGCTCTCACTGATCCTTCTTATTTCTCTGAAATATTTCCCATTACCTTTCTCCTGCCGTTTTTTAGGTGTCGTGGTACACACACACACAGAGTCCTTTTCCCTACCCTCCACATACTGCTCTTAGCCCCTCGTTGCCTGAGGTGGAGCGAGGTGCTGATACCCAGAAGTGCCACCAAAAATGGGGAAGGTGGGGCTGGATAATGTACATCCAGTGAGTGGGAAGCATTCTTGCTTCCAGAGAGCTCCCTCCTTAGATCTGTTTGGCAAAGAAAGCTGCTTGTATTGCACACAGAGGACCTGACTGATGGGATGTCTGTCATCGTGCTGGAAAGAGAAATCCTCGGAGCCCTTCGCCATCCTTGCAGTGCAGAAGCTTGGTCTATAACTCTTGAATGATTTTGTCTGTCTCTGCCATAGGACATACACCTCCATCAAACTTACATAAATGTTCTTTGTAAAAATTGTTATGATTAACTGATTGGCAAAGTGTCATGCTCCCGTCTGTTCTGAGGAAATATGGGGGTTTTGAGAGTATTTCCTCTCTGAACTTCTTCTTACCTGAAAGCAGCAATCCTGTTAAAAATGTATTAAGACACAGTTGAACACATCTTCCTGTTCTACCTTGTCACTGATTTATGGAGGGACGCGGAGTTTTGTGCTTTGAATAATCGAGTGACAAACTAAACAAGGAAACTGCTGTCCACTGAAGTGATGGGTGAGTCAAACGGTAGCCTGCATGATGGGCTGACCTGTTCTTTCATGCCTTCCGCGGAATATTTTGCATTGAGATCTCCAGAAGTTTTCTGTCATTGCTCAATATGCTTTTTTTTCCCCACCTCCTGCTTCTACCACAGTGTTTGATAGGTCAGGACAGGCTCTTGGTGTTACGTATGCCAGACATATATATATACGTGCCCATAAACACACACATAGGGAGAGATAACAAATACACTCTTTATGAGCAGCACGCATCACTGCCAGTGGAACAATTATCCTTTGCTGTGAGAACACACCTGGAGAAGGTAGGACATCAAATGCCAAGTGCTACCTAGAGGGATTTGGTGCTGGCATTTAGCAGTTATCTCTGGCTAGCACAGAATTAGGATTTTCTAATTGAAGGGGTCTGAAGGGGTTTAACTCTGTCACCGTGGCGTGATGTTAAGATGAAGCTGTCTTCTGGGATCAGGTGGGGGTCTTAGTTACACAATGCAGCAGCTGCTGCTGTGCTGTTCTCTGGAGGTGTTGAAGGGAAAGGCAAAAAGTTTGTATCAGCAAACGTGGGAAGGATGGGTGTGATGTAAAGCAGCTAGATGAGCCACATCAGCTGCCCTGCATGTCACAGCTCCAGCGCTTCTGCCTGCCAAGTGGTTGGCAACACAGGCTGGTGTTTTAGCTAACCCAGATTTTGTGCACCCTTGTTCTCTCACTTTTACTGTTTAGAGTTGGTTTGGCTGATACTTGATGACTAAGTATTCTGTGGAGATCAAAAATTTCATCTGTCATTAGTGGGACTTGTGAGTAGTCAGAATATCTAATGATTGGGATGCTTATGAATAGGATGTTGTAACCTTAAGTGCTAAAGCACAGATCTTGAGTAAATGAGATTTTCCTATTTCCACTGGTTTTGATGTAGCTCAGACAATTTCCACAGCAACGGATATGTATTTTTAAATCTCATTTTTAAAAGTGAATCTTTGGTCAGAGAGGTATTGCTTGAAGTTCTGAAAGCCATCCAGGCATTTTTGATACAGACTTTTTGTTGAGATCAGTGGGAGCAGGCTCACTGCTCGACCTTGAAAATCTCAGCACAGAAGGTGCTAATCAACTTTTGGGCCAATAATGTAAGCACAGGAAATTCAGGGAAAGGTCATCCACCTGCCTCTATAGTCATTCATTTTGTGAGAAGACGTAGTTCAGTGCTTCTTTTCAGGATATTTCTATTTGCTTTAATAGCCCACAGGAAGAGCAGGAGTCAGCCTTGAGGGTTTTTTTTCTGAAATACTATGTTTAATTGGAGACTTGAGGTTGTACCTGCAAGTGCTGTTTTTATACTGTTTGTTTAGAGACTAATAAAGATTAACAAAGCCTAATGCACTCACACTATCATTTTGACTAATGACTGCTAATTTCTGTAGCTAACGTTCTGCTGCATTACATGAATGGTTGTAAAAGATGGCCCTGCATCGTTTGTTCTGCTCACCCTAAAATTTATTATTTTGCATGCAAACATTTGCTGCTCTGTTCCACACAATCAGGAGCAGCTCCTCAGCCCAGATTTCGATTGTCTTTGTTAAATCAGAAGAGCTGGGCTGAGCTCTGTCATCCCCAGGTTTAGCCCTCAAATTGCCCACTGTCCAAGTGTTGCCTGAGGTAAATCCTCTCGTAGGGTGAATAAGAGGCTCTCAGAGAATTAATTCATGGTCCAGTTACTTCTACAAAAAGTGAAGGATTTCCACGGATTCCTCAGCTTCTCATTTTAAGACTTAGGGATGAGGCATTTAAGATATTGGGAAAGCTCAGGAGAGATCATAGGATGCTAATGCAGTGGAAGGACTTAGATCAGATGGTAAACATGCCAACTAGGGGGATGTGCAAAGAATAGAGAATCAAATCAGTTTAACCTCCTGGCTCATGGCTTCCCTCTAAAGCTTTTAACCTCTGTCTGCTGCACTTGGCTGCTTTCCCGTAGAAATTTTAATTGGTGGAAGAGCCATGCACACACTCTGCTGCACCTGTGGTGGAGGACTGATTCAGTCTGGCTCAGTACCATTGGTGAGCGGAGTACAGGTGATACCTTGGCTGGTCATACACAGCTGTATCTAGGGCCTGCTCGTGCCCAGGGCTATGGGCAGACAGCAGGCAGAAGGTTAAACACAAGGTGGAACACTCGCTGTCTGAGAAGTGACTCTTCATGACACATAAAATGCTTCATTGCATCTTTTGTTCGAAGATTTCCAGGTGATTTGGGAAAAAGTTTGAAACAACACACAGGCGGGTTCAGCTGGGAGGTTTTCAAAACATGCAAAGTAGCATCATTGACTCGACACCCACTGTTACAGTCAGGGGTGCTGGCTGAATTTCTTGAAAATAAGGCTATGTATTCAGGTGGTTTAAACCTTCATTTTTGAAAGCATTGATTTTTTTCATACTACCTTTGGATTTCAAGACCCGTATATAAAGTTCAATTTTTTTTCAAATAAATGCCAGAGTGAAGAGAACTGGTGAAAAGTTAAAATAATTTTACCAGACACTGTGAATACTCTGCACACCCAAAAAACAAGTCTCAAATATTTGTTCTTCAGTGTAGCTCAAAGTGTGCCAATTGCTCTCCACTTCTTTTCCTGGGGAGCAGCAAAATGAGAAATTCTTCTTCATACATGTTTTGTCTGCCTATATAAAGTGCAGCTGGTCTCCAGGCTGTTTTCTTCTTTTGTTTTTCTCTTAAATCTATCTCTATCTGTTGCTCATGTTGTTGCAGCTGTGAAGGCCAATGGCTGTAAAAAGGGAAGGTTTGGAGGCAGAGACAGTATTTTTCATCTGGAGAAAAAGTAAGCAAGTTGTTAGGCACTTAAATTCTTTTTCATCTCTGAAATGTCTGCTCTACGATAGAAAATTGAATTTTCATTTCCAGGGTTATCTTTTGAAGACTTTCTCTTGCCCGTGAGGGTCAAGCTTTGTGGATCACTTGTAGAGTGGGTTTGTAACAAACGAGGGCTCTGTGGGGTTGAACGGTACAATCTGCGGTTGTTTGTTTTCTCACAGGGACTGCTGGTGACCTTCAGCTTCGATGGGAGTAACAATCAACTGGTGCCTAACTGAGACCAGCGTCCCCGGGTGCCTGGGGCAGGAGTTTTGAGTCTCAAAGAGGCGCCTCTGTGGGGGAGCCTTCCAAATACTGCATCATCATGGCATGTGAAGCAATTTTTAAACTTTGCATCCCGGTTAATTTTTTCAGTCCACACTGTACTAACTGTGATCACCTTGTTAGCACTGATGGAAGTGATTTGCCTGCTGAGATTTTAGTCATGATTTCTCCCAGCAAGGGGTGGTGCAAATGTTTAACATAGCTGCTAATATTAAAAAAGGGCTAGGACATCAGTCTTTGGTGTTTTTAGTGGGGGGGATGAGAAACATCTGTCTTGAATGTTACGAGGAAAAAAATACCTCAGCATGCGATTTCATGTGTGAATCTGTGGTGTTCAGCAGGATGGAATGTGAACTCTTGGGGAAGATCATATCATTCTCCAAAATGAGGCAAAAAGGGCAAAATAACTATCATAGGCGTGTGAGTCGTGGCTTTATAAAATCTAATATATTCCATTTTTCTGTTAGCCTTTGGTTTTTCTTGCTATTTTTCTTTTTTTGGGGGGGAGGGGAGAAGTAACTTCATGCCAGAATGTGATTGAATAAAGACTGTCATTCATGTTGCAACACGTTATGAAAATATCCTGGAGAGCCTAAAATAGTCCAGAGACAGCCATAGAATAGCCATGTGTATGGCTTCAAAGCTCTAGTAAAAGTCAGTGGGGTCACTCATTTTGATTTCACTCGGATCTACAGTGATGTTAAAGCCTTGAAAATGCAGTTGATAGGTGCTCAGTTAGAATTGGGTGGGCCCCCACTTTTCCTGGGCATGCCACTGTTCCTGCCCACCCCTGCTGACTAAGAAGAAAATTTTAAAAGCCAGGATTAAATTTAGTTTTTATATTTATTTTAACTCTCAGGAATTCTTCTGAGAAGACACGCCTCATCTGAGAAAACCAAGAGTTTCCTGCAGAACTGTGTAGTGTGAGATCCCTCCAGAATCCTCAGTGGAAAAAAATTATCCTGGTGTTATTGGAGACATCAGCATGCCGTTTCTGCTGTGCTTGAGAAAAAAAAAGTCACCTGTGCCTTTAGGCAGGAGTATCTTTCAAAAACACACCCTTCCCATCCAGCAGAACTACCAGGCTTTGCTGGAGTCGTGCTTGAAGAGCAAACGCTTGTTCACGGATGACACCTTCCCTGCTCACATCAGCTCCATTGGAACAGGAGCACTGCTAAAGAAACTACCCCGAAATCTGCAGTGGAAGAGGCCACACGTAAGTGACTTTCACTGAGCACTGTGTGTAAGAGGATGATTACAGATGATAGCCAGCAAATAGTTTTAGCATTGAACAGACTACTCTTAGACTTTAATTTAGGTGTGCTTTAATGTCTCCAGGGATTCCATTTATTGCATCAGGTGTCATTTTGGAAGCTGGGGTACATGGAGTTCCATAATTGCCTTTGAAGCATTTGTTGCCCAAAATTATAACCAGCCTTGTTCAGTTTATATCCACTTGGAGCAGGCAGGGAGAGGAGGCGAGGGGAGCAGGGAGAATTGGTTTCCTTGGAGCTCATAGTTACAGTGATCTCAGTGTGATTCTGTGGTGACAGATGAGATCTTCTCCCCAGAGTTCGAGATCATGACCTTTTAGAAGATTTCTGAGTTTCTAGACAGTTCTTAGCCATGACTCCTCTCTCCCATGGACCACATACTGTTGTGATGCTGGAGGCTGCTGCTTTCCCAAACAGGGCAGGTGCCTTATCCTCTTGCTGGGCTGGGGATTTTTTCCCCTGCTTAACTGTTTAGTCTATTGTACGTGGAGTATTCTTCTCCCAGCTCTCAAGGCTGGGCTTGAGATCACAGCCAGTGATTGAGCATCAGTCTGTGAGCTGGTTTTAGTTTTGGGGCCTTTGTTTTCTACTTGTGTTCACATTTCCAAGGCCTTTGCTGGTATTCCAGGCTTAAACTGAACATCACAACAAAAGACACCCGGTTGCAAGGGCTGGTCACAGAGCACGTTCTCATAACAAATGGGGAGATAACGAGTCTGGGAGGCCAGGACAGGGGCCTGGCACAGTTAGATGAGGCCTGTTACTAGCAGTGCCAGTTCTGCTCTTACTGAGCCACTGAGCAGAGTATTGACAATCAGATCCTCCTGAAGCCAGTGTATAGAATTATGTGAGAATTTCAGAATTCCCTTGTCTGTAGGGAATCCTGCCAGGTAATAGCAGATGGCATCTCCCAGCTAAGTTATTTTCTAGCTGTCATATTTTGTGAGATTTAAACAGCTTCTCAGAAGGATCAAGTTTCTGCAAAAAAAAAAAGGCCAAAATGAGTCCTGGCCTCTGCAAAGCCTTTCAAGTGTCTCTCCACCTCTCAGATATTGGAATGGACTTGAAACCTCCTCTGTCTCTCAGTCCACTGTTCTGCTGCTCTGCCGTGGTCTTTGGGGTGTCCTGCATAGGGCCAGGAGTTGGACTTGATGATCCTGATGGGTCCCTTCCAACTCAGCCTATTCTGTGATTCTGTGATTCTAAAGCTGCCTTGTGAAGAAGGCTGCTCTTTGCTCTGGATGCCAAACTCTCTGAGCAAAGACTCTCTGAGAATGGATGCTGGGCATCCTTCAGTCCCTGTGCTGCAGAGGAGAGGCTGAGATTCTGCCATTCACCCTGCAGGCTTGTAGCTTGCTGCATCTATGAGTGATGGCCTGCAAACTGAACACCCAAACTCACCAAGGGCAGGCCTTGGTGTCTAATTACTGTGACTGCCTTCTGAGGGTTTGCTGTTTCTTTGCTACTGCCTGCAGGGGAAGCCAACAGTGTGAAACTTAGCTTGAGCAATTTCTGGGTCATTCAAGTGAAATGTAATTTTGACACTTAGGTTATTAATTTAACCCCAGAGGCGCTTGTGAAGGGAAAAAAAAATCACAACATTATTTCTCTCTGTACAATTATTCACAGACCTACTCTTGTCACAGCAACAGGAATTCTGTAGCAGCCATCAGTCTGTAGCAAAATTGTCAGTCAGACTGTGGAGATGCCAGCCAGGTTGAGTGAAAGTTTGAACAGTTATGCTCTGCCCTCATAACCTCTTTTGGCTGGCGCTTGTGTGGAGGAGTGGTACTGGCAGGTTTGAAGGGTTGTCTTCTCAGCATGGTGTCCATGGAAAGCCCTGGTGCTGCATCTGAGCACCAGTGACTTACACTGGGGACCAGATTCAACACAGACCAAACACAAATGTGTGCCCAAGCTGGTGTCGGGTTAGCCAGAGCACGTAACACTAGATTTATACCTGAGCCAGAACAACGTCTGCTGGGACAAAGGGACTCTCAGTATTTTAAAAGCTTTGACTTTCAAGCTAAGTCAGCTCCTGTTACTGGCTTAACTCTCTCCTTCCTTTTTTTTTTTTTTCTTTTTCATTTTGTGTTTCCCAGGCTTTGCACAAAAGTCCCGTATTTTACGCAGCAAACAGAAAGCAGCTTGATCTCTGCCAAGGATTGGTGGGTAAGGAAGGTCCTTTGTATAAATATCTAAGTATTCTTACTCAAGATAACATTTTGCATGAAAGTTTGAATGTATAAAACTTGGCATGGAAGTAGAAGGTGTCCATCTCCTCTCTCCACTTGGCATGGTGTAGATGAAGCAATCATTTACTGGCATAGGCTCAGTAAATAAGCTGGCAAGCTTCGAGGTGGGATTTGAGGCATGAGAGGTGTCTCCACAAGCTGAAATCACCACTGTGTGTTTTTTCTGCCCGTGCTAATAGGAAGTGATCCTGTGCTCTTACTGGTCTGTGGCGTTGCTGCTTGACAATTGAACAGGGGCCACAGGAGGACTTTATATTTGTACCTAATGCTGAGTGTGAGTGTGTTCTCTTCTCAGGCTTGCAGTTAGAAAAATAATTTTATGCCTGTGTTCCCTAAAATAAAAGACTATATTGCCATCTGCAAAACACGTAGAGGTGGGACTAAATTAGTTTTTAAGTGCTTTATGTCCTTAAAACCAAAGTTTGCTGAGTACAGTCTTGCATGCGAGATCCACTAGAAATTATTTTCTTTTCTGAAAAGCTAATGTTTTCGAAGAAAAATGGAAAAGTTTTTTTTAAGAGTGTGCCTTTATAGAGAACAGAAAAAACCCCACATAATGTCAGTAAAGCCCAGAATGTTTCCACTGACAGTTATTGCTTGCTAAATTTCTTATTTAACCAAACAATACCCAAATGAAGAGATCATAAGAGAACAATTACAAACCAATCATGGTTTGGATAAGTAAAGCACATGTCTGGATCATCTAATTTTCTGCGTATGATTTGTTATAATTGTAAAGACATCAGCACAACAGCTCTTCTGCTGGGATCGTGGTGGTGTTGCTGAACTTGGCTGAGAGCTCTCGCTTTTCAGCCAACTGCATGTGTCCGTTTGTCTTGGCGCAGAGAACTGCTGGTTCCTGGTGGCCCTGGAAGCCCTGACGTTCCACCAGGACATCTTGGCTGCAGTCGTGCCACAAAACCAGAGCTTTGAGAGGAAATATGCGGGCATTTTCCACTTCCGGGTACAGCTGCTCCCCCAGATTGCAGGAGATCCTCGGATCTCCTTCTGCTGTGTTTTGTGTCACACCCTTAGATAATTTGTACGTGGTTCCCTCTGGCCAGGGGCAAGTGGCCAGAGGGTATCCCAGTCTGGAGAGGAGCCCATCACTCCTCCCACAAAGCAGTGCAGGCAGTGAATCAACTGCAAGCCACTCCGAGGAAACACCTCTGCTTGGCTGCTCTCTCCAGCTGTGTCCTACCCATATTTTAACACAGGCAAAACTCTTTTTCGAGAGTCGCAACAGTCAGCAGGACCTGAGTACATCAGCTCCAATATTCCACCCCTTTGCCCACCTCTTGGTACAACTCTGCTACCCTGCAGTTAGGAATTCCTTCCCCAGAAGTCCGCCTGTGGCTAATTTTCCTGCTTACTCCTTTTACACCTGATACGTGCTTTGTTTTCTCCTCTGGCCGGGTGGGGCTGAGGAGTTGGCTCTGTGGGTGAGTCAGCACATCCCACTGACCCACAGCAGCTCGTTCTGTGCCCACAGCCAGCCTGTCTTGCCTTTCCTGTTGTTTCAAGGGGAGGTCCCTTCCAAGGGAAACATCAGCTCATTCCTTTCCCCTGACAGTTCTGGCACTTCGGGGAATGGGTTGACGTGGTGGTTGATGATCGCCTGCCGGTGAATGAGGCGGGGGAGCTGCTCTTTGTTTCCTCGGTCTATAAGAACGTGTTTTGGGGAGCCCTTCTGGAGAAGGCATATGCTAAGTAAGTGACTCATTCCAAGTTATGCAAATAGTCTCTCTGAAATATGTTGGTTGGTGCCTACGCAGTTTGTTCGTGTTTATAAATGCATCTCCTAGGCCTTGCAACGTTTGGAGCGTAGTAGATGGCTCTCATCTTTCATTATTACACAGTAGAAGCTGCCATTGCAGTAGCTGTTATCAATCCAGGCCCTTTGAGTTTAAACCCAAGGGTTTAGGTGTAAAAACAGCCCTGTTGGGGGGGGTTGTCCTCTGAGTGTTATCATTGTTTACAGTGAATTGGCTTAGGCTGATGCCTTCCTTGTAAATACCACAGAGGAGTGGAACACCACAGATAGAGATTTCCAAATGTGAATGATTTCCAAAGCCTCCTTTAATGTATTATCAGTGTGAGAAACCTCCAAGGATTTTCATTTTGGAGGTCTGCTGAAGCATTGCACTTTGTTTTGGCAGATGTTTTTGCTCTCAGCTCCCCAAAGCTGAGGCATGTCACAAAGTTACATGGCACGGTGAGAACAGTGGCTTCTCTCCAGGGTGTTTTGTCTACAGTGGTAAACTCTAGTGGTAGTATCAGCACAAAGAAGAAAGCAATGAGGCCTAACTGATGGAGTTTGTTAATATTTAGCTGAAATAATCTCTGCAGAACAGGGGAAAACATCCTAGTTTACACTGAGAGAATCACACAAAGGTGAGAATATTCAGTTTTTTTCATTTGATATTAGTCTTAGAATGAAAAGACTGGGCCAAGTTGCACTGCAGTGATAGAGAAAATCAGATTGGAGACCGAGCTCTCAAAGACAGTGCCTCTCAAGGCAGTATATCTTAGCTACAGCACAGTGCCTGGTGATAAATTCAGGGAACATTCTCTAAGGCAGAGTTATCAAAGAGTCGTGATGGGCATGTTCTCCTTACAGTACGGTCAGGAATGACAGCGAGTGAAGAGTCCCTTTCAGACTATGGCCAATCTTGGAGGCAATTTTGTAGATTCCCCTCTTCCCAAATGCCAAAAATTCCCCTAAAATTAAACATGAGTTACAGCCTTCCTTTTGCTTTTT
>VZTA01023061.1:62427-112359 GCA_013398855.1 Mohoua ochrocephala | reverse complement strand
TTTTCTGCTAGTAACATTTTCTTTCTTTTGAAAATCATTCAGACATTTTAGCCCATACTGGGCTGTCACAGACACTAACAGCTTGTTGAAAAACCCTTCCATTTCTTGTGGAGAACATGAAACGATGCCATTCAGCAGAGACAGTGGAAACAAGGTGCTCGGTCCATTCAGTTTTTATTTATGGCAATGGGGAGCATATTGCTGGAGGTACTAAGAACAGGTTTACTTTCTGGAGGAGTCAAATTTGTCTCAATTGTCTCTGGATGGAAACCCATCTATCTCAATAGCCATGGAAACAGCTCTTCTGATCCCCTGCTACTTTGTGTTCTGAAATATGAGTATGTTCTGTGAATGGTTAAACAACTTCGCTCTTAATCTCATTAGTAAAAGGCTCTCACACAGGACCCACTGAAAACGGCTGAACGACATTCCTGAATTTGAGTAGATTTTAGTTCTGACACTAACAAATGTCCCACTGGCTTAGCCTTTCAAAAGGCAGACAAATGAAAAATAACTTTAAGCACTTCTATAAAAAATAAATACCAGTTGTTTTCGGAGGTCTTTTTCTCAGCAGTCCCCATTGATGTAAGCTATAGCAGGCTTTGGAATATGACATACTTTTATTGGCTTGTTCCTTTTGAAACAAACTCCAAAACATTGTTTTGTTTGGCTTTGTTTTGTTTTGTTTTGTTTTGGGGGCTCATGGCTATTTAGAACAGACTCCCAACGTCTTGCAAATTACAGTTGTACTCCGAAGTACAGTAGTGGGCAATAAATAGGAAAGATTAAATATTCTGTAGCTGGGTGAGAGTGGAACAACAACAAGAGACCGCTGAATTCTTTCAAAACAAACAAAAAAGCATAATTGGAAAAATTCATTTGTATATTCTCTTGCATTAGATGGGGCCACTGAGTGAAACATTCACTGATGAATTACTCCTCTAATCTGTGGAGGAAAACCAGCTACTGGTGAATTAGAGTCCTGGAACAGAGCCATGAGAACTGAATGGCTAAAAATGAAAACAGGCAAACATTTGAAGTGTATTCTACAGAACACAGATCTTTCAACACCTCCCCCTTTCCATGGCTAATTCATTGTCATGGAAACTGAATTTATCAAAATGTTCTTGTTCACTCCTAGTGACCCAGTGAGTCGACTTACAGAGCTGGTGAAAGGTAACTCAGGCTGAAGCAATTTTTACAAATGATATGCAGCAGTTCATAAATTGGTAAATTTTGAATGGCACCATTGTACTTCCCAAGCAGTTTTCCCTAGCCTCAAAAGACTCTTTCTGTCTGCAAGCTAGAGGTGTCTGAAACCCTTACTAATAAGTTAGCATGGGAGGTATGTATGACTATAGCTCCTTTCTTCCCCCTCTGCTCTCCTTTAATTTGTTTTCCTTCTTACCCTGTGAATTTATGCTAAAATCTTGTTGTTTGTGTCATTTCTTTACTTCATGCATTCTCCACAGCATTTTCCTTTGCTGATCTGTAGCCCAAGGATGCAAAAATCCTTCGTCACCTCATCACAAACATCTCTTCTTATCTGTTACAGAAGATAGGTGTTGACTACCAAGTGTAATGCACAATGACTACTGTATGAAGCCAGCTCTGCCAAATCCAAAATAACCCTGGAACTCTGAGTTTCAGAAGGTGGGGCTGCTTATATTTCTTCATCATACATGAAAATTGTCATATAATTATTTGGAAGGTTTTTCAGCTTCCATGTCACTGCCAACTTCCATCAAGGTTGATTTTTATTTTATTTTCTGTTAGCAATTAGTGACTTGTTGTCATGGAAACCATACTTCACATGATTCTTGAACTTAAATGGCTGAATGTGATCGTACAGCACCCTTCATTCTTTAGCCTCGGTAGTTAAAGACTTCTTTTTCTGTGTGATCTTGATTACAGAATCACATAAAATATCTATAAACACACAAAATAATAGCAGAAGGCTACATCAATTAAAATGGAGTATTCAATAATTCATTCTTTAATTAAAGCTCTTCCTTTTTCTATTGCTGTAACCTTTCAAGTGTTAAAGCAGATATAAGAGCTAATCATTTGTATGAAGTATCTTTTCTAATTAGCAGATTGTGAAGCAATAATGAAGGAAAACAAAAAATGGATACTTAAATACTTTTGCTTTTACTCTTAATGCAATGAATGGAAACAAAAATACTTCAGAGAAAATATTTTCTGGGGGATAAGCCTGTATCTGTGTTTGTGGACAGTATGCACTTATGTACACAGAAAGGGATACACTCTCTGCAGCTTTTTGTTTGTAAATATATGAAATTACTTTAGAAAAAGGAAAGGGTATGTCCCAATATAAGCTCAATAACAGATACATTTGAATTTGTTCATCCACTAAGTATTTTGTATCTGTAAATCGAAGTCTTAAAACTTCATTTCAGAGGCTGTATTTTTCAATGGAAACTACACAGAAGGATTACTATATTGCATTTTATTTTCATGTGAGTGATGTCTCCACCATTTAGAAATATTCCAGAAATATTGCTGCATCATAAAGATCTGTTTTCATTGAAGAATTTTTAGATATATTGCTCTAATAAAAGTGGTAGAGTAAGCTGAAGCAGATCGATATAAAGGCCTGTGTGAAGTCTCCTATTCCAGATCCTAATCCTATTCCGAATTATCTGGAGATTGCTATTTGTGTGCGTGTGTGTGTGTGTGTGTGTGTATGTATGTATGTGCATAAACACATTTTATTCAGAAAAACAGTTCTACATGTAAGAGTTATGCAGACATGACTACAGTATTTTAAATTCACAGCTTGCACCGGTTCAATTTCTTTGTCTAGATAAATGGTTCATGAGGTTGCATGTTCTTGTCCCTGCCTGACTCTTGAAAAATACTGAATGGTCTGTAATCAATAAGAGTTCAAGTTATTTGAACCTTGTAGGAAATTATAAGAATCAGGCCTGGGCACATGAAATTGTAAATGTCACTAATGAATGCTAACCAGTAGACAGTGATTTTTGAAGACTTTCCTGGTGCTTGATGCATGAGAAGACTCAGTCTTGAGAGGACACTGCACTTATTAAGCTTTTCAAATACCTCTTTGGAAAACTAGAACTAAACTAAACAATCGGTTAATGTAGCCGTCAGAGAGAAATGTAGTCCAAAGGCATGATAAGACAATTTATTCCCTGTGGTAACATGTGAATTCAATGTTATTTTCCCCTATATCTCCTCCCATGTACTGGAGACTCATTACTTGGATTCATTAACTTTACACAGTAAAGATAACTGTTTGTTTTCAGTGATACAAAACCAAATACAAAATGATTTTATCATGCACTTGCTGTGTTTAGAGGTTACTTACAAAGAAGTAATTGTGAAGTCTTTTAGTGCAAAAGTGTGCAACTATTTATACAGCATGCTATAATAACATCAAGCATTTAACTGAACACATTTTTTTCATAAAAAAAAGGGAAGAAAAAAGTAGGTAAAACTGTCTATTTCTTATACTTGGGATAGTAAATATATCTGCTACAGGGCAACATAGTTATAAAATTTAACCTGCTTACTGAATATTTTTATTAACCTTTAAGAGAACGGGTACATATTTCACTATTTGCTGTCTGTCTCTGCGCTCACACAAATCCTCAGAAATCAAAGCAATTATTCTAAAAACCACGTAGAAAGCAGTGTGAAACCAGAATCTATCTCGTATTAAGGTACACTGAATTCCATGTTATCACACCAAGTATGGCATTTCCTAGTAAATTGTGAATTTGGGCTTTAAGCTCTTTTTTAACTGTTCTCCCGCGTTAATGCATCAGGTTACTTTTGATCCCTATTTCTCTAGAATTACTCCAAATATATCTTTGCATTGCTAACTTCTCCTAAAAATTCTTAGAAGTACAATGTATACTTTAAACTTTTAAAATCACAAAACTAGTGAAATTGTATTAGCCCTGTGGTAGCTACAACACATACAGATTCTTTCCTGAACACCTCCGGTACATATTGGTTTTCTAAAGATTTGTGTTTAACTAGCACTTATTACTAGTTGCACCATGTATTTGTTTTCAGAAATGTGTGAAATGTTTTATCTTTTTTATCATTAAAAATGCATGGGGAAAAAAAAGCATCAAATTACTAATTCAAGTTTGTACTGGAGTGAACCATTTGACCTTGCATTTGTACAGGGTTAAAGAGTTCCACAGAACTATTGCTATTATTACAGCAATTTTAAAGAAAATATTATGAAAATAAAAATAAAGATCACGGTTCTTCAACATGTACAATCAGGAATAAAAGTTACTCCTTAAAATCAGATGTGAATGGAATTTAAAAATAAGAAGCTATAAACCAGCTGATTTTCTTCGTTGCCCAGGATTCCTTTGGGGTATTATTTCAGTCTTGTAATCTCTGTAACTTTTTTATACTTGGAAAGACAATGGAATATGACAGGTTCTTTGACAGTTTGCTAACACAAATTAACCTCATTTATGGGAAAACTGGCTGTGCGTGAACATCTACTTTTGCAGTGCTTTGTAAGACAATCTCTAAATTGCTGAATTTCTGGGAGGTCTGCTTCCTAAATTTTAAGCATTCTGCTGGGTAATAACATTTATATTATGACATGTATCTTATGATAGGCTTGCATATTGATGACTCTACAATATTTCTAGAGGAAAAGGAAGAAATAAAACATGCTTGATATGTTCTTTCAAACTAATGAAAATTCACTGCTGCTTTGCATATGATTTCTTCAGGTAACAGAGTGGGGTATTTGACCATGGTTTATTCTTTAATTCATAAAGAACTGTTCCATCCAATTTTAAGAGATTTATGGGGGGAATTTGTCACATAGAAATAATATTAGTGTAAGGGAAATATGTAAGATTGTATTTTTTCTCTTTCTAGCCTGAAAATGAATAAATAATTGTTCTCAGGAACAAGGAGAAGGATAGAGGAGAATCTGACCTAAATGTAATCCCCT
Source organism: Mohoua ochrocephala (assembly GCA_013398855.1). Classification (NCBI taxonomy): domain Eukaryota; kingdom Metazoa; phylum Chordata; class Aves; order Passeriformes; family Acanthizidae; genus Mohoua; species Mohoua ochrocephala. The sequence continues at coordinate 107,381 of VZTA01023061.1, read as the reverse complement.
TACAAAATATTGGTAATCAAAATAACTATTAGGCTTTTCTTATTTTGCTAAATTTCATTCTTTGTAGCCGGGACCTATTTTATAATTAGGTAAGAGGTACTATATAAGTTGGGTGACGATGATGAAGAATATCTATCAAATAAAATCCAACACTAGTGGACTTCAAAAATAAATTTATAAATTAAATGGTGCAAGGGTCCTGTCTATCCACCTTCTAAAATCATGTGCATTTCTCCACTCAGTTTAAGAGATACTGTTGAATATTTATTTACACAGCTAGACAGCAGAAGACAATACAAAGTGTTATACAAACTCCTGTGTTTCCTCATCAATTGTTTTGGGTTTTTTTTTTTGTGTAGAACTTCTGGTGCTGAAGTAAGGACCAGGAAAGTTTCATGGAGAGTGGGGGCAAATGCCATATTATAGTCTCTATAGTTTCTCTGCAAAGAAAAATCTGCAGCTTTAAAGAGAAATATTAGCTATATGGGCATATATAAGTAAGTAAGTAAGTAAATAAATAAATAGATAAATAAAAAGGCTGACTTCTTCTTGAGTACTCTAAGCCTGGACTGAAAATTTTTACTTCAGGCTACCTTTTCTGAAACTCTTTGCTATCAGTTTTATTTGTTCTGGATGACCTACATTTATGGTGGTAAAACCTTTAATGTATAATCATATCATCATATTTTCTGTACGTGCCAAATATGTTAGAAATAAACTATTTTAGGTGCATACCAAAACATTAAAGTATGTTTATGGATTATCTCTTTTACTGTTAAGGTAAAGTTAGATTCCCTGTTTACTGGAGGTCCAATTGTGTGAAGGTTACAGAGGGAGCCTTTGAAATCTCTAAATATAGCTTAAAAGAGTTTCTCTATATCTAAAATGTCATGACATTAACATCCAGTATCTTGGGATGCTCCAAAGTTAGAAACTGGGAAACTGATCCTTTCCAGTGACATAGAGCTCTAATTTCTAGCCTCACAACTATTCAAAGAAAGGGACTTACCTTTTGACATTTTAGGTATAAAAAAGGTTTTGTGAGTCCAGCTCATCCTGTATTTTAGGAAGCCATATTTTCTGAGGAAAAATTACTGATTTAAAAAGAGTAAGAATGAATGATTTGGTGTTGTGTTTAATTAAAAATAATAAGAAGAAAAATCCCTACTGGTTCTTTACAAGTATTCTATAGTTCTGATTTTTATAAGAGGGTGTCTATCTAGGTCATAAAAATGATATTAATTACTCACAAATACATATAAATTATATTATAATCAACTTCATATTTATAAAGAGTGGGCCTACCTTTGTAGTCCTGAGTGAAACTCGGGTTTGAAGATGCAGACATAAATGCTTCTTAGGCGCAGAGAAAGAAGATTTTATTTGTTGCTATTAAAAATGTTCAATTAAAGAGAATAATACAGAGGTAGTGTGTGCTCAGTTTTTCTTTGACCCAGTGCCCATCAGTAGTGATTGTCTGTTCTGGGGTTTTTTTGGTGGTGAGACTGAATCCGTAATTAATTGCAGATATGAATATAAAAAGAAATTTACCTTCTCAGTGCTCTTCAGTAAAGCATTACATTGAGCTGGATGACAAATCAGTGTCTGAAGTTGTGTGTCACAGCCAGACTAGTTTTCCATTTAGGGCCTGTTTCACACTGACTGAAAAATGGTAGAGTGGTTCAGCTCCATTTGCTGAATAACCTGGAGGTCTTTAGGGGAAAAGGGGAAAAATCTGCTGCGTTTCAGAGAATGTTGGATCTAACTTGAATTCTTGGCATGCAAGTAGTCTATTTCTCTTGCTTGCAATACCTTGTGTTAAGCCTGGCTTTGACTGGTGTGATGGGAATATCAGACATCTCCCCAGAGTTACATTTTGTAGTAGAGCAGAAAAAAAAATGCAGTTATCTATATGTTTGCACAGAGAATTATATATACATTTCTGAGCTTGATCAAGAATGCTTCTTGGTAACACACGTGCGAGTTTACAGAATAGAACTCAAATCCAAAAATTGCAGAATTGCCAAACGTTCCACCATTTTTCTGCCTGGATACCTTGGAAAGGCCTTGTTCTTAATATGTGAATTTTCACAGCATTTATGACAACCGTGTCATGGATAGTATGGAAAATAAAGGAGAGAACCAAACTCTTTAGCTTATGTTAATGCAGTCCAACATAACTTCAGAAACTTATCTACCAAAGTTCATTTTCATTTACATCAACTCTACTATTTCCTACATAATGTCTGCAAGAAAGAAATAGTATATGCAAATATATAGTTATGTTGAAAAAATTGCGCATAAAAGGTATAGAACTAGACACATCTATAGATTCCTTTAATGTGCAACAGTTTTAAGTTATTCTGTGTTATAGCTGTAGTTGATTATGTAGCAAATAGGCCTCAATATTTTGTTTACATGAAATCTAATTTACTAATGATCTATACAAATGATCATCACTAACAGTGATGACTCAGGAAAGTCAACCATTTGCACTGCAGAAAAAATGGAATATTTAGAGCCTGAAAAATCAAGAAACATTTGAATTTAAGTGAGTAGGAAATGCTTGCTAGATAGTGAAAACATGCCTGGTTCAATATAACTCAGATGTCAGTTGAAGTGTTTTATTTTCCTTTTACATTTTCTCTTTCTCTATTTTTTTATTTCATATTGTCTTCTTTCTAAGTGTAAGGTTCTAAATCAGTTATTCTTAGTCATCTAGCAGTTCCACAAGACTCTTAGAGAGGTAAGAATGTATAAAATTGGATAGATTTTTTTCTCGAGCTTTTGCTTCTTGCTGACAGATGCTGAACATGATCTGAAGTGAATTTTAACCCCAAAGAAGCTTTATAGAGAAATTCTGAGATAACCTTCTCATAATGAGTTCATTGTTAACAATTGTAAACTGTACTTTCACATTATCTATCCCTGCTTATAGACAAAGAATCCCTGTAATTCTCTCCAGCCAACTCAGTAGGTCCGACAGTGTTGTAGCAGTGGTGATGTGTTTTTGCATGTCATTGGGGCATGGAAGCATCCTTCACTGATATTTTCTGCTCCTGGGAGGCCTTGCATAAAAAGAGGATTGATCAAATGGTCTCCTACAGGGGTGCCATTGCTGCAGGCTGGTCATTTAGGGTTGCCAACCAAAACCAAAACTGAGGCAAATAAATTAAAAAAGAATAAATAAAGGTAGCTGGAGGCAGAAAAAAACTGTCAGTCCATTCTTTTGTCATAGCTGTGCTGCAAGCATCAGTGCTTGTAAGAAGCTCCAAAGTGGCCCTAGGATGAAGCTCTGTAATTGGAGGCAAGCAAGGCACAGATGTTAGCTTTTATTGAATATCAACAGCCAACAGCCCATTGCTGAAGGAGAAAGAAGGATGGGAAGGAAATTCCTTCTTTGAGGTAATTTCATGCCTACTGTCCTTCAGACCTATTCATCAGATCTGTCATTATGCTCTGTGTGTCTGACAGAGTCAGGCTAGATATAAATACCTTGATAGCTTTATGCACTTGAGTTCTGTATAAATAACCTCTTGCTCATGAGATGCTGTAGGCTGTCCTGCCTGGCTCCCAGCTGTTGTTACTGAAGGGCACGATTCCCTCATAAGTCCAGTGTGGTATCTGTCATCCTTGTATATACGTCATTACTTCCTTGGAGTGACTCAAAAGTCATTAGACACTAACATTTAGGCAACTGAATCCTCTCCAAAATCCTGGATGGATTCCTTGAGTGGATGAAGGCATATACTAGAGACGCTGATAACTGGGCAGCAAAATGTTCCTTTCTCCTGTGTCCTCACATTGAAATGAAGAATGTTTATAGAATGAGGCAAAAACATTGAGTCAGATCTTTCTGCTCATTGGCACTTTGTAGATTTGGTTTTTTTTATGAAAAACAACTTGTTAATTAAATTTACAGAGGGACAATATTGGGTTCTGCCATGACATGGCTTCATCCATCTGCAGAAAGGACTTGTTAAGGCAGATTCACTGCTACCCTTGGGCTTCTCTATATTTTACTCAGTGGGTACAAGTGAGGTTTAAGAATATCTCTGTTCTGAGATCTCAGATGCCCTGCCCCTTCACTACATACTCTGGACCAAACTAGTCATTTAGAAATACCAGTCTTGTTTGTTTAGGTTATCCCTCTCTTCAGATTATTTGAATTGCACTGTGTTGTTCAGAACTTTGCCTAAGATCATGCAAAAAGGAATTTTATATAGTTATTTTACTTTTTCTAATTCAGAACATTAAAACAGTGAATTGTAAAGCATTGATGACAATTCAGTTGGTTTTAACTTGTCAATGCACCCACAGTGTTCTTTGTTTTTTCAGACTGACCATGTACAAACTGCCTTTCTGCTGAAGGATCCCACCCCGAAATGGCTACTCAAGAGTCATTACTCAAAGGTAATTGTAGAGCTGAAAGGTATTCAGTGCTAACAACACAATCCCTCCCTCCTTTGCCTCCCCTCCAATCCCTCAAGCTGCTACAGGAAATGCTAGCAACAGAGATGTCCCAGGAGACATTGCTTTGCTTTGCAATGTTCATGCCAAAAGACAGCATTATTTTTGCCTGAAGTTCTCTTTTATGACATGTACAGATCAGCATAAAGTACCCTGCAAAATTAATTGAATTCTCCAATAATTGTTCTAAAGCCAAATACCATACAGAGCCTTAAGATATATATGCATTTTCAAATGTCTTTGTAGCCTGATTTGGACCATTTACCTCACGAAATCTCAGCTAAAGGCTGAGTGCATTAGTGAATCTGCGATTCAACGTACACTTTTTTTTCTTTTCTGCTTTTCTTTTTTTGATGTGTATGATTTTGTTTTCTGCTACAGTGAACATGTTTCTGAGATTTACTTGATTTGTCCACCTGTTGGTGACAATATGAGCAAGGATGAGGGTATAACAGTGAATAGATATGAAGAGAAAGAGAATTGTGTCAAAGAAGATTAGGAAGAAGTATACAGACACAGCAAATTCAGCTTGATAGTTGTAGGAGATTTAATAGAGCAAGGAAATCAAAGTTTAGTCTTCCAAAGCTGTCTAAACTGGGGAAAATATTCCTCTGCCGCGTACTGCTCTGGTTCCTTCTGCACAGGTTCTCTGATTCCACCCCATGCTGAAGGGATCTGCTGTCACGGATGTTGTGTCAAAATTAAGGAATGAATTCCGTTTCATCATTTAGTATAAAAAACGGATATATCTCCTAGCACACACTGAGACATGAGACCGGTCAAAATGAGCTTGGACCAATGAAGATACATTGAGTTGAACATCGTAGCATTCAGAGGATTGCAAGGAGTCCAGTTCCTGCTGACATAAATAGATCAAGAGATGCGTTTCTTCAGAGATAAATTTGAAAGTGGATCTGAAATATTAAACAGTTGATTTGGGGGGCAAAAAAGCAAGGGTAATTTGTGCATAGTAAGAGTTTTAGTGTGGAACAGTCCTCGTTACAGTTATATAAAACTCATCAACGGCAGGAATTTGAATGTAAAGTACCAGAAATTATGGACTAAATTTACATTAGTAAGTAATTCAATCCAGTAGGGAAGGATCAGCAGATCAAAGCAGGTCATGTTGTCATTTATGTCTGCCATACATGAAGTCTTGAGTTTTAGCTCTACACTGGATTTAGCATGATTTCCTTGACTGAACATCTCCGCTCTTTGTATGCTCAAAGCAATCAAAAGGACCAGTCAGTGTGTCACATCCTTTTGTTGGTCGTGACATGAGAATACATTTGATGCATACATCACGTCCCCATTTTTGTTTAGATTCCCGTTAAAGAAATCAGCTTTGCAGTGACTGAAATTACTCTGAGATGAACTGCATGTTTTGCTCTAGAACAAGTGACAATGGAGTAATTGTTTAATAAATTCATAAAAATATATCTGTTGTTGATATCCATAGAGTAGATTCTTCATATATCACAAGGTGTGTCTAATTATAACTCCAACTTCAATAAATTTATTCCTACTTGAACAAATTATTATACTTGAACAAATGAAAAGACAGTCAGGCTCCATTTGAAGAAATTGATCACCAAGGCTGATTTACACATTATGTTTAAATTTCCCTTGTGTGCCTATTCTACCCCAAATAAAATATAAAGTATGTAATAGGTATTACATAAATGCAAACATTTATATACTCATAGAATGATTTGGGCTGGAAAGGACCTTGAAATCATCTAGTTCCCACCCCTCTGCTGTGGGCAGAGATGCCACCCTGATACAGAAGCATTCTGTAAATGTAAACTTTAACTGGGGTTATGTTAAACAATTTCTTTTTTCTAAATTTCCATATCTTCATCTCTTGGTATGTATGCATATAGTGTTTTAATGCACTCTTTTTAATTAATAATAATTAAATTTTTCATTTGAAAGAAAGACTGTACTATGTGCTGCTAGTACTGTTCAGTCAGAGATGTAGCTGAAGAGTAAGTGGTAATATGATAGGTTCATGCTTTTTATTTATAAATTTATCAATTTTATTTTTCAATGCAGTATGTTTCTCTCATATTTTGCATTCTAGATCTTTTATTATGCCATTTTCCCCTTCTTTTTAAAGCACCAGTAATTCACCTCAGTGCAGCAATAATCAGTAACTGGGAAGGAGTGTGGAAGGAGAGGGAGGGAAAAAGAGAGCTATTGAAGTAAATGAAGCATTACCCATGACTGCTGCACATGCCAGTGTCTGTTTCTCTACTAGTGTCATATCCCCTCTTCTGAGCATTTGAATGATAACTCATTTCCCAGAGCAATCCATGCTCAAGGGCAATAGTTACCTTCACCACAGAGAGAATTAGCACTGGCTGTTATAATTTTGGAAATACATAGCAATTACTTGCAGCAGAAACTCAGATCTCAGAATCCCTTAATGAAGAATGACAGAGCTGAGCTCAGAGATGGTGGCCCAGAGCTGCTAGATTTGCTGTTCTACACAATTGGTTCATGGAATCCCCATGCAGATCATCTTCCTTTTTATTTTTCTGTCTTTCTTCCTCCTTTCCACTAGTCTTTGTGATCTGATCCACTTAGCATCTCAGCTGTATTACACTTCTTGTTCTTTGCATTTCCTTATGATTGCATTTGGCTCCTGTTTTGGACTCATCATGTCTTAAAAAAAGAAAATGCTTAAATGACCCATGTTTCACAGCTGCTTTGCATCAGCATGAACTCTTCTTTACTTTTCTTGGATGTTGTCCAGGTAGTTGCCTTTGGTTTGTTACATTTCATAGAATCATGTTCATAGAATAGCCTGGATTGGAAAGCACCTAAAGATCATCTAGTTCCAACCCCCCTGCTGTGGATAGGGTCACTTTCCAAATGACCAGGTTGCTCAGAGCTCTGTATTTGACCCTCTGTATTTCAAAATTAAACTTTATTTTACTTTGAAGGTCTTAAGGACATATGAAAGCCATGTGTAGGTGTAACTAACCATGTATTTACACTGTTGGAGGTAGCGTAATAGATAGACCTCTTTTGGGATCATGGCATTTGTGATTAAAAAAAAAAGATAAAGTTAGAGCTCACTTCTAAGTACATGAACTCTCTAATGACATTTATTTTCAAACTGAATTACAGAAAATCTAAAGTCTGAGCCTGATGTCTGTCTCTCTGGTAAGTTTCATTTTCACATACTATTAGAAAGATAGTTGTAACTGAAAAAAAGTACTTGAAGGAATGTCTGAGAAATACCATAGATAAATATCTACGTTGTTTTGAATGGATGTTTTCTTGGCACTCGTCCTTTTCTTTCTGAAGGAATCTTGGAGACACTTGTATTTAAAACACTTATGATTAGAAATTATTTTATCATAAATGTCACTGTATGCACCAGTCTCATGCATACAAATTTCATTGAGCTGGGACACACTGCAGAATGGTTTGCCACTGGACTTCATGGCACTGAGCACAGCCCTCTGAGCCTGGTGGTTCCACCAGTTTTCAGTGCACATTACTTTCCACTTACCCATACTTCCTCATTTTGTCTATGAAGATGATATGGGAGACAATCTTGAAAGCCTTATGAAAGTTGGAATAAGCAACAGCCACTTCTCTCCCCACCCCCTGCTGCCCCTTTGCCCCCTGAGTTGAGCTAGTCCTTTTGTTGTGAAGGCTACAAGGTTGATCAGGCATGACCTCCCCATTGTAAATCCTTGCTGGCCAGTACAATCATTTTCTTTCCTTTAACATGTTTGGAAAAGGTTTCCAGGGCTATTTGCTCCACTGAATTCTCCAAGGCTTAGGTGCAGATGACTGAATTGTAGTTCTTTGGACCCTACTTACCTTTCTTGAAGGCAGGGGTGACCTTTGCTGTCTTTCAGCCCCTAAGGAACCTCCACTGATCATCACGACCCTTCAAAAGTAATTGAGATTGGCATCACAATGACATCAAACAGTTTCCTCAGAATTTGTAGGTGCATCCTACAAAAACAAGACTTCAGTGATGGAAAAAAGGAAATATCACACCCGTTTTTAAAAAGGGTTAAAAAGAGGATGCTGGGACTTACCAGCCTGGAAGTTGTGTCAAAACATATGGAAGACGAAGAGGTGATTAGAACCAACCAGTATGGCTTCATGAAGGGGAAATCGTGCCTGATGAATCTAGTGGCTTTCTACGATGAAGTAACAGCTTTTGTAGACAAGGGAAGTCATGAATAGATGTTATCTACCTGGACTTTTGTAAGATCTTTGATATGATCTCCCAAAATATTCTTGCCACTAAGTTGGAGATAAGGGTTTGATGGATGACCTGTCATATGCATAAGGAACTGGCTGGATGGTCACATGCAAAGAGCTGCAGTCATATATTCAATGTCCAAGTGAAAAGCAGAAATGAATGGTGTCCCTCAAGACTCTGTACTGGGACAAAACCCATTTAATATCTTCATCAATGACATATATAGTGGAGTTGAGTGCACCCTCAGCAAGTTTACAGATGACAGTGAGATGAGTGGTGCAGTTGATACATAAGGAATGCCACCCAAAGGGACCTTGACAATACTGAGGACAGGGCCCAGGTGAATCTCATGGAGCTCAACAAGGCCAAATGAAAGGTCCTGTATCCGGGTCAGGGCAATCCCCATTAACAGCATGAACTGGAGGTGAATGGATTGAGAGCAGTTCTGAGGAGGACTGGTGGACGAAAAATTGGTTATGAGTTGGCAATGTGCACTTGCAGCCCAGAGAACCAATCCTGTCTTGGACTGCATCAAAAGCAGCATGGCCGGAAGGGCAAGGAAGGGGATTCTGCTCATCTGTCCCTGCTCTTGTGAAACTCCACCTGGAGTGCTGCATCCAGCTCTGCAGTCCTAACCAGATGGGTTAGGACTTCCCTCTTAGAGTGGGTCCAGAGGGAAGAGGGTAGATTTAGATTGGACACAAAGAAGAAATTTTTTTATGAAGAGCATGGGCCCAGTTCTGCAGAGCTACATCCATCTTAGGAGGATGAAGTCTCCTTTGAACTGAAATTGTTTATCCAGATTTTCTTCCTATCTGTACAAAATGCTGTCACTCTGTGATCCACTCTAGATCCAGTACTTATGTTGTGGTCTCCACCTCCCTGCTGAAATGGTGTGTGACCTTCCCCAGTCAGGAGTCAGCTGGAACAAGAGCTCAACACCCTTTGATCAAGTTTCTGAAGAAGCCGAAAGGAGCTTTCTAAGGAGGGGTGTGTAATTACTAAAACTGACTTGAATAAGAAGAAAAGTGACATATTTTATCATTGACTCAAACACATTATCTTGGTGTAAGACCACTTGTTTTCTACCTACAACAGACCGATACAGAAATGAAAGAGGCTGATCAGGGCTGATCCACAGGAATTGTAATTGCTTTAAAAGGCTGATTTTACTGCTAATGAGAAGTGCCATGGTGCAGAAGCACTAATATTTACAAATTTTGCCACTTAGGTTTGAATTTTGAAAACTTCCTATCCTTTGTATTATTAGTTGTCTTACATGACGTAAACCTTCAAGAAATCATTTTTAAAAATTAGGTTGATTTTGAATGCAGTTAAATAATGCTTATTTGGTGTTCCCTCTTTACTCTTATGCTCTTCCAGCTTCTTAATGTTTGTGGAGCAAATGAAGAATTTCTAAATAGTGCCAGAGGGACATTGTGCTAATTCTTTGAGAGAGAAAATCCTTACAATTTTAGTATGCCTTAAGCACCACTGGTTTATGATAAGGTCTTTCTAGAAGTGCAATAAAGATAATGGCTTAGTTAAAATACTATCAATATACTTGGTTAGGAAATGAAAACCCCAGTTCTTCATGCATCGTATTTAACTGAGTGAATCTTCTTATTCTTCCTTTAAAGAATTGCAATGTATACATGCGTACTCTGTTATGATGGTTTTATTTTTGGTGTAACTGTGTTTGAATATAGAAATACGGCTTGGATTAAATGCCAACCCTCTCTGAAAGTGTTCCTTTCTGAGAGGAGGGTGAATGTATGTTGGGGTGAACAAATACCATTGCAGATAACTTTTTTAAATTCAGGTGTAAATACAAATGCCTATGATAGAGAACACGTAAAAGTATGTTCTAATAAGCATATTCATTCTTTTTGAATGGAGTTAATACCCAAAGATGAATAGATTATTAAAAAATAATCAGGATAAGTAATTTAGGATTCTTGTTGCAGATTTCATGTTCCATTGCATGTTCTTTGTTTATCAGTTTCAGATAAGGGTGTTAATGGCGCTAATATAGAAAAGGGACTACACAGTTTAGTTTTCCAGTGGCTGCTTTTGGCTGCAGTAGACCATTTGAAATGTATTCAGGTAGTAACTGAAAAGGGAGTACAAGGATTTATTTCACTGTCCGGGAAAGAGGAGTTCAATTATCTTCTTGTGGATTTCTCATCATGTGTGTAAAATATGGGTGCAAAGTAATTTGATCAAAACTGCTCAACAGCACGCCAGCAGCACTGTGACAAGAGCTTTAGATATAGCTGTATGCTATGTATCATCATTTTTTGTTCCCACTAAAACCTAATGGGATGGTATAGCTTTGGATCTCTGCTGATAAGGCCTCGTATGCATCCTGTATGACAATGTGTATTTTGAGTGTGCTGACCTTCTGGGCTATATAAATAAATATTTTGAAGGCAGACACGAGTGTTCTCATTTTAAAAGTTTCCTTTTTTCACCCAGTACATTTTTTCAGGAAGTAGGGTCCAGGGTCTCTGGTAGAGATTATATGGTGAATTGGGATGTTTTTCTTATGTCTGATCATTTCAATATAGTAAATTGTAGTTATATTTGAGTGCTTTAAAAAAATCCCACCCTTGATACATCTAAAATATTACTGTAGGTTATTATAAATTCTGCCATGCATCCCTACAAAATTTTTTCAAGTCACTTAAACAGCCAGTTACAATATGAGTTGCCTGTATCCTGATGTTTACCATAAATGATGGCTCACAGTAATCCATTTATGAGTCTATGGAGCCTTCAGCCAGATGTTATGTTGCTAACAGTTCCACTGGCTCCTCCAAATGCTGTTATCATTTTCCTGACCTTTCTGATGCCATACCTTTGACCTCCTATTGAGCTGGTATATTATAATGATTCCACTCTCATGAGGCAACAGTTACTGCCGTTCTCTGGATATTTTCAGGTAGAGTGTTTTTCCACATGACAGTGTGGACAGTATTTTCCTGTGGTGTGATTTTTTTTTTTTCTCCTCTTATTCAAGGGCTTTTTGTGAGCCAGAATGACAAAATTAACATCCAAAGGGCTAGTATTTTTTAAAACGTCTCATTAATCTTGCGGGATAAATGCTTGGCAGATTCCAAAGACAGAAAATGTTAAAACAGAGACAATAATACATTCATATAAAATGTAGTAAGAATTTAAATTTTTTTAACATATATGCAACTGTTGTACTGAAGAAGGCAAATACCATTAGGCTCAGGGAATCAGTGCAGAGAAGCAGATTGGATAAGTAGTGGAACTGTTCAATTTTGTGCATAAGATTTTAAGGATCCCAATTCACTTTCCTAATTTTCCATGAAAAAGAGAACTTGATGCTTATCTAGCTCTGTCACAGAATCACAGGGTTTCTGAGGTGGGAAGCTACCTCTGGGGTTCAGACAGTCCATCCCTGTGCTCAAACTGGGTCAGCTGCAGCAATTTGCCCAAGAAGTTTAAACTCATTAGCCATTCTTTGAGGCTGACTAGATATTCCTATCTGGAATTCAGTACTTCAAAAGATTAGACTCCACTGTTAGGAATAATTTGTACTATGCCTATTGTAGTTAGATATGGCTAGTTTTAATATTTCTTCTGTGTTTGTCATCTAGGAAAACTCAATGAGCACAGAGTAGCAATCAATTAAAAGTAAGTAGGTATCTCTGACAGCTTAAAAGAGTCCCAAAGAGGATGACAAGAGATTGGTACAAGACAATAAATAATTTATAGCTGGAGAAAATTAATCAAGAACCCCCAATTCCCTCTGTCCCCACACGCAGGTGCTCAATTACAGTACCTCTAAGAACAGGCAGGAGACCAATAACCAAACATCTGTGACATAAATGAATTTAACTATTAGGGAAGAAAGTCTTGAAGCATATAAACACACTGAAGTAACCAAACCAAATTACAATACAACGTACGTTTGCTTTGTATAATGCCTTTCATTATACTATTTCCCAGAACTCTTCACATAATTAAATAATATAAATGTTATAGAGTGTAAGTGAAATACAGCAGCAATAGGGAGACTTTCTAATGGAGGCAGAGAATACAATTATAAGCTATTTCAAAAAGTGAAAAAAAATTAGAAAAATAGAAGAATCCAGACAAAGATGACCATGAGACTCAGTTTCAGAAATCTGTTCTCCTGGGGACAGATGGGTTCCATTTGTCAGAGAACAGCATCTTCGGTCATAAAGTTGTCAAGCTGGTGAAGAGGGCTTTAAACTAGAGTTGCTGTGGGATGGGAACATCAGTCTATCCCACTCACATCAGTTTGATGCCAGGGTCAGCAAGAGATGCCCAGAGCCAGGAGAGGGATCACAGGTTGGCAGGAGGGCACATGAAAGGCAGCAAATAGTAATTCCAGCCGCTCCAGCCAGTGGGTCATCTTCATCAGAGCCCAATTTAAACGTCTCTAAGCAAGTGCCCGGAGCACAGGGAATAAACAAAAGGGGTCGGGGATGTGCACATACATGCAGGGCATGGTGGGATGGCTCCTGTGACTGGAGCGTTGGAGTGGAAGGATACAGGCTCTTTAGGAAGGAAGGCAGGAGAGACAAGGAAGGGGTGTTGTCCTCTGTATCAATGACCAGCTGGAGTGCATGGAACTCCACCTGGGGATGGATGAGGAGCTGACTGAGAGCTTATGGATCAGGATTAAAGGGAAGGCAGGGACAGGTGACATTATAGGGGGAATCTGCTACAGGCCGCCATGTAAGGAAGACTGAGACGATGAGACTCTTAATGGACAAATAGGAGCAGCCTCATGTTCACAATTCTTGGTCCTCATGGGGAACTTCAGCCACTCTGATGTCTGTTGAAGGGACAACACAGCCAGGTATAAAAAAATCCATGAGTTTAGTGGAATGCATTGATGATAACTTCCTTCTCCAAGTGACAGAGAATCCAGTCAGGAGAGGTGTTATGCTGGACCTTGTTCTCACCAACAAGGAGGGGCTGGTGGGGAATGTGAAGCTCAAGGGCAGCCTGGGCTGCAATGACCATGAAATGGTGGAATTTGAGATCCTTCAGGCAGTGACAAGGCTGTGCAGGAAGTTGGACTTCAGGAGAGCAGACTTTGGCCTCTTCAGGGATCTGCTTCATCTACCATGGCATAAAGCCCTAGAGGAAAGAGAAGCCCAAGAAAGCTGGTTAATATACACAGATCACCTCCTCCAAGCTCATGAGAGATGCATCCCAACAATAAGGAAGCTGGGCAAAACTACCAGGAGGCCTGCATGAGTGAACACGGACCTGTCAGAACAGGTCCAGAGGATGGCCACTAAGTTGATCACAGAGCTGGAGCACCTGTCCTACATAGATAGGGTCAAAGAGTCAGGGTTCAGGGACACCTTATAGCAGCCTTCCAGGTAACTAGAGGGATCCTACAAGAAACCTAAAGAAGGACTTTCTACAAAGGTATGTAGTAATAGGGTGACAGGTAATGGCTTTAAACTGACAGATGGTAGGTTTACATGAGGTATTAGGAAGAAATTATTTACTGTGAGGGTGGTGAGGCACTGGAACTGTTGTAGATGCCACGTCCCTGGAAGTTTTCAAGGCCAGGCTGGATGGGCATCTGAACAACCTGCTCTAGCAGAAGGTGTGCCTATCCATAGTGGGGGGTTGGAACAAGATGATCTTTAAGGTCCCTTCCAAACCATACTGTGATTCTATGAAGAGTTAGTACCTCAGACTTTGGCATTGGACCATTAAAATGAGTGGAAATCATTCCATTGTCCTCAAAGGAAGCAGTATAACTCCACAGGGTAACAAGGAATTTGCTAAAGGCAGTTGGAAGCATTGATGGAGAAGACTAAAGCCAAAGAAAATGACAGTGATTGTTCAGTAGAGGGAACAGGAAAAGAAGTAGATAGATATGGGACATCCCTGAAGAATTTTGGAAATAGTTGCCTGCCTGATTACTGGTTTTCTTGATTTTGATGCCACTCACTTATTAGTGAATTGAATTAACAGACCTACCCCAGTTTAAAGCACAGGAGGGACTAAATAGTGCAGTTCAAAAGGGTTCCTAAAATGACTGTTGATCCCTATACATGTAGGAATAGTCCCTTCTATTCCATTTTTACCTCTTCTGTTTTATAAAGCAGTAGTGCATGAATCCTCCTGGAACATTGCTTGTGAGTTTTGAGACTCCCAGGGCTAATTCAGTGGGTTGCTCATCTGAGTGCTTCAACATTAAACACGCAGTTTGGCTGCTGCTACTGCTGTAGAAGACCATTTCTGTTTAACTCCTGACAAATGAGGTAGGTAATAACTTATGTAACGTAGTTGGATTTACCCACCTATTTTGATTTTTTTTTCAGTTGACTAAGGAATAAGCTCCTCACAGCTATGTTTTTTGATGTATCTTGGCTTTATATAGACATACATATACGTAATTAAAGTCAAAGCTTATTTCCTAATTTCTATAAATGATGCCATTTATGATTCCATTTCAATGATATTTTGGCAGGTTCTTCAGAAGCCTTCCGTAAGATTCAGTGATCTGTCATTTTTCTTTGCATTGGTGTTTCTCTGTCCAAAATACTTTTTCCTACTCTTCCCTTTTTTTATCTAGTAACTATATGGAGGTGGACAATTCCCTTGTCTGGTGAGATGTAATTCTTTTTCATTTCTTTCTAAGGATGCCAGAATGAATCATCCCTCTTGATTCTCATTATATCTTATAAAACTATTATTTTCTTTTTATGCAAAATGGGGCTTTAGTTGTCATCGAAACCTTGCTATTGTACTGATGTAGTCAAAAGATTTATTTTTATATTGTTCAGTTCCTGAATCTAACTAATAGATTCATTTGAATGAAAAAGGGTTATAACCTGTAGCTGGAGGTACAAGACCCAATTCCTTATGTTTGACACATATGATAGTCAAATAAAAAACATACAGAAAAGGGATAAACTACTATCAGAACAGATTATTTCTGAGGAGTGCAAGGGACCACCCGCGATGAGATTCAGCAGACACAGGCCTCCTACATTAATAGATTTCATGTCCACAGGCAGATTCTAGATGACTATTAACAGTGTTTCATTAAATGCACTTTCACTATGTTTCTGATTATTCTGTTATGGTGTTTTC
Organism: Mohoua ochrocephala; assembly: GCA_013398855.1. NCBI lineage: Eukaryota > Metazoa > Chordata > Aves > Passeriformes > Acanthizidae > Mohoua > Mohoua ochrocephala. Next base: position 91,552 of record VZTA01023061.1, on the reverse strand, counting down.
AAATATATTTTATTTATAATAGGATTTCCAGAGTGTAACTTAACAGCCTCCACATCTCCTTTACTTTTTCAGGGTAATTTATTTTTTCCTGTTTTACTCATGTCAATAATATTTCTTTTTCTGAATGATACATGCCTGTTATCATTCAGAATGTGGACCTACTTATACTGCATTTGTTTAATTTAAATGAAGTTTTAAATTTTTTTAATCCTTCCTGTTGCTCTGTGTAAATTTGCTGCATCTTGAAAAGTATGTAATTTCAAAATTTAGCCTTTTTTATCCAGTTAACAATAGATCAGTTTTGCTGATTTCACCTAAATAAAAGAAATATTATCTTTTAATTTTATTTGGCTTTTTCAAGCAATGTTTCAATGGCATTTGTGTATGAAGTTAAGAACCTATTGTGTCCTGTATGTAGTTAGAGATTCTAAATGGCTGTTTAGCTATAGAATTTTTTTACATGTGATAACCTTTCAAAATTAGTCCTCAAAATTTTAAGGGGTATTAGTCACCAAAAAAAAAAAAAGACTCAGGAAGAGTCAAAAAATATTGTGCATAGTTTTAAGCATGGGTCCAGGAACTTTTCCAAATGGCATGGTGCCACTTTTGAGTAATTTTGAAATGCATTGGAAGGTGATGCCATGGTCTTGAATTTGTCTGTTTCAAGTCTCTCTTATACGTATATTTCAAAATGTTCTTGGGGTGATGCCATATGGAATATGAAGCAGATAAGTTGGTTTGGGCTATTTTGTAGAGCTGGACACTAGATGCTGCATGTGGCTCTGATACATATGGAACTGATCAACAGATATTTTAGGACTCATTTTAAGTCATATACAGTGTAATGGATTTAAACTGTGTGGAGTACTTGCCAAGGGGCATGCATTCTCCTTCCTGGGAACTTGCTCTCTGCTGAGCTGTGCAAATGTACACTACATCCAGGATTGTTATGTAAAGAAATCTTTGCTTAGTGTTTACTATGTGTAAAAATGTTTAAAATTCAATCTTCATGTCCAGCTTTAAAAGTCCTTATTGTTATCATTTCTTCTTTTTGTGCATACCCAGAACTGCTCAGGCTAAGATCGCCCACCTGCACCTTCTTGGGATCTAGAACATAGGAACTGAACACAGTTGAATTAAGCATGTAATAAAATGTTGCTAAATCTGATTTCTTTTTAAAATCTGACTGGAATAATTTTTTTCCTTCCTTCTTCACTTTTCTTTCCTGTGGTAGGAAGGGCAATCACTTACAGAAACAGAAGATCTTAGTCCTTCTGGGTTTTTTTAGCACAAAGGAGATGAATCCCAGCATTGTCACTGGCCAGGAGTGTCACTTAAAAACTCAGTTTACAGAGTGTGCAACAAAGGGTGAGTCAGGTGGAGTTAAGTGGAGGCATAGATCCATGTTCCTATTGATATTGTACCACTGTAACACTGCAGAAGTGTAGGAGATGTGCAGGATCAAGAAGAGCATTCTAAGGAAGAATAGCACCATACTACAGTTGTTGAAGTCATTCCCTACCACGACATCATAATATATTATTTTCTGACAGTTTTTGTTTATGTGTGGATGTGGTTTGACCCCAGCCAGCAGCCAAGCCCTACTCAGTCTCTTGCTCACTCCCTCACCAATGGGATGGGGGAGGGAATCTGAAGAATAAAAGGTAGAAAACTTGTGGGTTGAGATAAAGACGGTTTAATAGGGAAAGCAAGAGCTGCACACACAAGCAAACCAAAACAAAGAAATAAGCCACTGCTTCCCATGAGGAGGCAGGTGTTCAGCCTCTCTCCAGGAGAGCCCGGACCCATCACACATAGCAAGGACTCGGGAAAACCAACACCATAATTCCAAATGTCCTCTATTTCCTCCTTCTACCCCCCTCAGCTTTATACACTGAGCATGGTGTCATATGGTCTGGAATATCCCTCTGGTCAGCTGGGGTCAGCTGTCACTTCCCAACCTCCCTTGCACCCCCAGCTTCCTCACCAGTGTGGCAGTATAAAAAGCAGAAAAGGCCTTGTATCTGTGAAAGCCCTGCTCAGCAACTCTATCCTGGTAAAAAGCTTCAGAGTGGAATAGTCACTAGGCAAACAATTGTGAATGAAGAAAAGAGAATTCCTTGGGGTAGAAGGTTTAACCCTGTGTTTTTTTCACAACAAGCACTGTTCCTTCTTCCAAAGTCTAAATGTACCTTAAGCCCTATCCAGGATACCACATTTTTTGAAAAAGCAATAATTGCAGTCTAGATCCAGGAATGGATTCAGACATTGATCCAAAATGAAGAAGGGTGCCTAGGTTTTTGAGTTTCAAGTTCCAGACACAGCATTTAATTCCAGGCAAATTTAGGGATCAGCACTTCCTTGGGTCTTATTTTTGGCTTCTTGTTCATCATATGGGTTTATTTTCATTATCCTTCTGAGATGACCTTCATTCCTTGTACACAGGTTATGTGTACTTACTTAGTTCTAAGATTAAAATTTCATTCGGGGAACCAGGCCTAAATTTACATGTTACAGTGTATCTAGGTTAGTTAGGGACTATTATTGCCTCTGGTCCTCTATAGCATGGCTTATGACACAAAAGAAGCAGTATGGAAAAGGTTGTCCACACAACGTTTTGTGGAGGTGGACAGTGCCCTCTTGTTTTGCAAGGGTCATTCATAATATCTAGCTTGGGTTTTTGAAGTTATTGAACTGCAGTTTGACTCCTCTGCTTGATAGAATATGTGTTTCTGATCTGATTAGGACACAGGCTCTATTCTGAGAGATATTCTGCCACCTCTTCAACATTTCTCATCAGCTAATAAATTTCATTTCTTGATTAAATTTTATGACTAAACAAGACATATCCATATTTATGATCTCTCAATCAAATTTCTAGAATTAGTACCAGCTATAGTTTGTTCCATTTACTTTGTATCTTTGAGTTGTCCCATATTATCGACTTACGCTTTGCATCCCCATGAAACAGTACACATTTTCTTTCTTTGGTGGAAGATTTCTGTATTTTTTAATAATTTTTTTTTAGTCCACAATCAGATTGCCTATATTATGCCAAGGTTTCTTTTGTACTTGCTTCAAGTATCTGGACAAAGAGCTTACAAAAATGATAGTGCTACTCCAGGCAGCCAAGGCCATGGAGTGGAACCGGCTCATTCTTTCTTTAGAGCATACTAAACATAACATAATCAATCCTTATATCTTTCAATTTTTAAAGCTGTGTTTGTCAGAAATATAACAAACTGAAACTGCCAAAAAGAAATCACACGAGATAAAAGGGTCTTGCTTTTCAGCCGGCAAAACTCAAATTGAGCAGTTTCTATACAGTCTGTATCCAACTTATTTATCTCCACTGGAAGTTCATTCCTTGTTTTTCTTGTAAGTCTCTTGGATCTATTTATATTAAAATTACCAATTTTCTGTTTTTGTCTGCCTGTTTCACTGTTGTGTTGGACTTGCATGGCCTGAACTTGCATGGTTTTGGTAGTGGGGGGGAGCTACGAGTGTGTCTTCTGTGAGAAGCTGCCAGAAGCTTCTTCCATGTCCAGCAGAGCCAATACCAACCGGCACTAGGATGGATCCACCAAGGTCAAGCCAATCAAGAATGATGGTAATGTCTCTGTGAAAACATATCTAAGAAGGGAAATAAAGTCATTGTGCAGATGTAACTGTGGCCAGAGAAGACTAGGGTGAGAACCTGTGAGAGGAACTACTCTGCAGACACCAGGGTCAGTGGAGAAGGATGGGAAGGAGGTGCTCCACATGCTGGAGCTGAGATTCACTTGCAAGCCATGGTGAAGACCATGGTGAGTCAGGCTGTGCTCCTGGAGCTCATGGAGTCAACAGGACAGCAGACATCCACTCGCAGCCTGTGGATGAGACCCACGCTGGAGCAGATGGATGCCTGAAAGGAGGCTCTTACCCTGTGGGAGGTCTGTGCTGGAACAGGCTCTTGACAAAGGCCTGGCGATGTGTGGAGAAAGAAGTCAATGCTGGAGCAGGTTTGCTGGTAGGAAGCCTGCAGGGGGACGCGTGCTGGAGCACACTGTGCCTGAAGGACTGTACCTCATGGAAAAATGACCCATGCTGGAGCAGTTTATGGAGAGCTATTGCCTGTGAGAGGGGCCCCACAGTGGAGTGGGGGAAGGACCCCTTTCCCTGAGCAGAAGCAGGAGCGATCTTCGATGAACTGACTGTAACCCCCATTCCCTGTCTCCCTGAGCTGCTGGGGGCAAAAAGGTAGACCTGGAAAGGAGGGAGAGGTGAGGGGAAGGTGTTTTTAAGATTTATTTTACCTCTCATTATCCTGCTCTGTTTTTGCTGGTAACAAATTCAATTGATATGCCCAAACTGACTCTGTTTTGCCTGTGACAGTATTTTGTGAGTGATCGCTCTTTGTCCTTATCTCACCTCAGGAACCTTTGTTGTATTTTCTCTCTCATGTTCAGCTGAGAGGGGAGTGATAGAGCAACTTTGGTGGGTGCCTGTCACCCAGCCAGGGTCAACCCAATACAGCTGTGTATTTCATATATTTATTCCACTGGAGCTTGCTCAGCTGTTTTTGAGAAAAGGACAAGTTTTCAGGGGCAGGAATCAATTTGGTACAAAGTAATATAGGCACTACAAGGCATGAAGGAAAACTTCCTCCCTTAGCCCCCAGATACTTGAATTTTTAAAAAACATCATAATGCCTACATAGCAATTTATAGGAAATGAGTAACATAAATATTTCTTTAGTTACAGCACACTTATCTAAAAATCTAGTAAGCATTCATTTACTTTAATTTTGATCATTTGTGGAAAATAACTGAACTTAGAGCCTGAATTTGTCCTATGGCACACAAATTTTTTTTTTTTTTGGCTAGAAAATGATAGTGAAGTTGTCTTACATTTTCATTTGTGAAATAGGATTGAAAAGATAGGGTCTGTAAAGAATGAATTTTTTCCAAATTAAAAAAAACAAATACGGAAAAAGGAATTTCTATAGATGGAAAGAATTCTGCTCGTGAAAATAATTTTTTTTCATCTTCACAAACCACATTATCTGTATGTAGAAACATTTCCTTTTGTTTGACCAATTATTTGTAATTGTATATTCATGTCTAGTGTAACAATAGCAAATACAGGTTGTAGCTATGCTATATGTAAGATCAATATTCAGTACTGTGGTCCAGTATTTTCAAAATGAGTAGCTATTTGGATATCTTCTGCTTTCCTACTTAAGAAAATGAAAACTGAATGTTTAAAACAGTTTGACTCCAGTGCTCTCAAAAAATGGTATTCTTTAAAATGCATCATCTAAAGAACAATGTCACTTAGCAGAAACTGAAACTTTTGAAAGTCTTAGACATGTTGACCAAACAGTGGATAAGGGATAAATTTAAAAACTGAAATTTTTTTTGTCTGTACTAGTTGCAGAAGCAATTTTCTGCTTTCCCCCACCCCGTGCTTATATTTGCAAATATATCTTATACCAGCCCAAATGTAACACTCAGGGGGTGTTCTGGATATGGTCTGGCCACAGAAACCCAGCCATGACACAATGTTGGTATTAAGCCAGTAGGCATGATCACCTTATATTGAAGAAAAATGGCTGTGTTATAGATTTGTAGTGGAGAGGACTGAGTAGTGTGTTCTGCTCTGTGATCTACCTGGGGAAAGCAGGGCGTCTGCTAATCTGAGCCTTGTAGCCCAGTTTCTGATGTATGCTTGCTTCTAGACTCTTCCAGCGTCAATAAGAAGAGCTGAATAGCATTTATGGACTTCTCATCCTGTTACTTCTCCCAGTGTTCATTTCTTCTTATCACCAACTTCTATGCGTCCTGGCCTCTCTATAACACAGATAAATAAGTCATCATTACCTATAGCAGATTGTAGCTGTTCAAGGAGATACATTTTCTGCCATCGAGACAGCATCTCCCTTAGATGCAACATATGCACAGTAATCTTGCAGCATAAAAGTACAGCTGGAAACTATTTACAGAAACTATGGAGCTGGATTAATTTTTCCTCCCTCTGAATCAGATAGACCTCACCAGGGAAGTTATTATCTTTGAGAGACTTCTCTAAACCCAAGTTTTATTACCTCACCTTGCTGATTCTCTCCATCTCTGACATAAATACGGTGGATTGTTGATGTTTTGTCCAGATTTTTTGACTTCTGATGGTATGATTGAAGCTCTCAAAGTTTGTTTTGAGGAGGGGAAAAACAAAGGACAATTTTACTGAGTTTTGGGTAAGGCTAGAATCCAAAGTGTTGCAGTTAAAACATATGGATAGGCAAGATGTCAAAATGTGCTCTTGAGCATCCTACATTTATGCAAATAAAAATATGAGGATCTTGACATGAATTACGAAGTACGGATTTTAGAATCTGAATACGCTTCCAGCTTCGCAGATGGACTCTGAGTTATGATGGGACTAGCTCAAATCCCCAGAATATCTTGGATGAATTTTGTAAAGGGAACTACGCCCATGTTTGGATTTCAGTTTAGCAGGTGGAGCACATCTGCATTTTGAAATCACATTACCATGAGTGTACAGGGTGTGAGTGAGAGTGGAATGCTTGATGAGGGTTGCCCTCACCCTGAAACAAAATGCATTTTATAAACCTGTGTGCTGAAAGAAAAACTTGACAGGTGGCACCCTAATAGGAGTTTGAACATGCACAAATTCGCCACCTCTAACTTTCACACTGTTTGCAAAAACAGGCAGACATGGCTGAGTTTTCTTGACACAGCTTTAAAGCAGGGCATTGTTTCAGTGTGCATTAGCATACACATGCAATGGCAAGACGTGCTTGATTTAAGGGTTTTTTTTGTTCCTGGATTTTTGGGTTTTGTTTTTGTGATATTTTTTCTCCTTTTATTTTGTCACCGATGGAGCAGAACCTGCTCCTGCTCATCATTCTTTTTTAATCTAGCCCAGAGATGAAACACACAACTGGGGCAAGCTTGGCAGTTGAAGGATCCAGATGCTAAACTCCAGGATTAATTTCTCTAGCAGAGGCAATTGGGAGTCAGATCCTCTCTCTGGCTTTCCTAGCAGCTTGGTTTAACCCCCAGCAATCCAAAAGGCTCATTTTTGCGTGAGGCTGGGAGTTCAGTTGTCCTGGAAGGTAAAGAACTGCCAGATTGACTTTGTGAAATGAAGGATTTTGTATTTAAATATCAGTGCCTTGATTTTCCCAGCGATGGGAACTCAGTCATTGAAGACTTAGGTACATGCTAATGATGCTTTCATTTGGCATCTTCCTCAGAATGTGACAAAAGAAGGATGTTGACCTTAGCAAGTGACAACAATGAAGGGAAGGGGTAAAAATAAGCAGTGATATGGTGACATTAAAACAGGGAATGCAATTGTGATAAATGAAGAGAGAAAAATCAAAGTAGCTTAATTCATGTAGAAATGTAAAATCAGTTAAAATGACATCAGATTAGCATCATTTAACCTGCTTTTTTTTTCATTGGTTGTGGGGTTTTTTTTTTTCTTGTTTTGGTTAGTTAGTTAGTTAGTTAGTTTTGTTTTAAAGTGACCTTTTTTTATACTCAATGTCAGGCAAATGAATTGCGATAGAGCTGTAGAATGAGGATACCTTACATTCTTCCAGGAAAATGTTGCAGTAGTACTTGATGAAAAGTAAGCCCTAAACATTAAACTTAATTCAGCCTCTAAATTGTGTATATTGTCGTTGCAGGGACTATTAGCCATCAGAAGAGATAAAGCAATATAAACACAGTTTGAATTTCCAGCAATGAGTAATGCAATGTGTGCGTTTTTTAAATAACTTAATTCTGTTTTTATCAAGCAGTACACGTTGAAGTGCACTCCATACTAGGTGACAAGCATGTCATTTCACAAAAATATTACCAGGGAAAAAAAATTAAGATGAAGGAGAATTAAAGTGTAATTATTACAGAAAAATACCTAACAATACAGTGAATGCTCAGTTTCACATTTGAAAATAGATCTTTTTGTATGACCATATGTAAACTAATAGCATGCACTTTTTAAATATCATATCAACTACTGGCTAAAAAAAAAAAGCCTCCAAAAAAGTATGCATCTCAAGACCAGATAGATTTTTGCTTAAATAATTTTTCTTCTTCCTGGTATGGGGTCTTTCAAACCCGCTTTACAATAGGTATGGATGACTTTAAAAGAGGAAATTTGACAAGCTCTGTAGAACAGTGGGAAAAACTGGAAGTGAAAAATGAAAATTAAACTCCGCAATCAACATTTTCAGCACGGAGACAGAAGGTGATCTTAAAGGTTACATTTATTTTAAAGATTTATTCTGCTGCATCTAGTAGCATTCTTGACCAAACGAGCACCAGAAGTGCTCTGTGGGAGAGGAGTTAGAATGCAGCTCTGCAGAGTAGGGAAAATGCTATCTTTTGGGATTTCTCCTTTGCTTTCCTGGATGAGCACATTCTACCCAGAGCATAGAAATAAATCCATTATCCTGAAGGCAATAAATGAGTTTATGCTCATTGTTTCCACATTTGTGCTGTATGCACACTTCAGCTAGCAAACAGTCAAGGTCAGATGGATTTTATTTAACAGATGAAAATTAAGTGTATGCAGTGTAAGTAGTGTGTCTGCTTATGTGTTGATCTGAAAAGTAATCTGAGAATTTTTGGCTGCAATCAAGCTCTAATATGATGCCAAGATTCATGACCTATGGTTCATAGGTGGGAACACAGGTCTTAGAGTTGTTTGTGAGCAATAAATTACAAGCTCCTGATTAGAGAATTTTGGAGTATGGCTTTGGTCAAGGCCTTGTCAAGTGAAATAGATCCAAGAAATGATGGATCAGCAGAGGGATTAAAGTCTGGTCTAAAGAAATGCATTGGGATGTCTCTGGGGATAATCAGACCTTTACTCCAATAAAGGAAAAGTCAGCATATTATATATGTGAAAAAAACATGTATAGTCTCTAAAACCTGTGTTCATGTCACCTTGTAAAATTAGAGTTTTCTTGCCTGGAGCAGGATACTTTACAGCAAGTAGGCTGCAAAGTGCTATTAAGTCACCTGACAGCATTTCTTACGCCTCCCCTACCAGCACTGTTTATTTATTGTGGGTGACATCTGGACTCCACTGAAAACAAACATAAAATTCCCACTGAGTCTCTTGGGGCCATGATGACAGGATTTTACCTTATAAACAAATTTTATTTGATTCACAGTAGATCTGAGTCTTTTCAGATTGGGATGAGTAGAAGGGCAGGATGACCTCACTTGTCCTGCTGGCAGTGCTCTTCCTAAAGCAGTCCAGGATACCATTGGCCTTCTTGGCCACAGAGCAGTGCTGGCTCATGGACAGCTCGTTGTCCACCAGGACCCCCAGGTCCTTCTCCACAGAGCTGCTTTCCAGCAGATCAGCCCCCAGCCTGTACTGGTGGGTTATTCTTACCCAGGGGCAGGACCCTGCACTTGCCTCTGTTGAATTTCAGACAGTTCTTCTCCGCCCGTCTCTCCAGACTGTCAAAGTCCTTCTGAAGGGCTACACAGCCCTCTGGGGTATCAGCCACTCCTCCCAGCTTTGTGTCATCAACAAAGTTGCTGAGGAGGCATCTGCCTCCTTATCCAAGTCATTGATGGATAAGTTGAAAAATTCTGGGCCCAGTATTGAACTTTGGGGATACCACTAGAGACAGGCATCCAACATCCATCCCTGTGCCACTGATTACAACCCTCTGGGATCTGCTGTTCAGCCAGTTCTCAATCCACTGACTGTCCTTCCTGAGTTTGCCTATGAGGATGTTGTGAGAGACAGCATTGAAAGCCCTGCTGAAACTGAGGTAGACAATATCCACTGCTCTCTCCCCTCATCCATCCGGGTAGTTGTTCCATCATACAAGGTTATTTGGTTAGTCAAGCATGATTTGCCTTTAGTGAATCCATGCTGACTGCTCCTGGTCACCTCCTTGTCATCCATGGGGGTAGAGTTGGCCTCCAGAATGTGGCACTCTGTCACTTTTCTCTGGGGACTGAGGTGAGGCTGACTGGCCAGTAGCTCCCTGGGTCCTCTTTCTCACCCTTTTTGAAAGACTGGGATGATATTTGCTTGCTTCCAGTCCTCAGGCCCCGGTCGTGATCACCATGACCTTTCAGAGATGATTGTGAGTAGCCTGGCTACGGTGTCTGCCATCTCTCTCCACACTCACGGATGCATCCCATCAAGGGCCATGGACTTCAGGATGTCAAGACTGCCTACCTGTTCTCTGACCTGTAATTTTAATAAAACTGTAGTTTTTGTAATCCATACCCAGTCTTAGGTACAGGAAAGCAGAGATAACCAGTTACAATGTTTTGGTAGGAAAGAAGCACCATGGTTTTAATTTTTAGGATATTTTTGGCCTTTCTTTCAAAACTGTTGCAACTCACATTGATTCTCACTTCAGAGCATCGTGTCAATAGTCTCAGAGAACTTGCAGAGAAAATAACATCTCAGAAAGAATACTATTCTTAAGGAGTTCACTTCTGCCAAATAAAACAGGAAAAATCCTAGCCACTTTTAAAGTACCAGTTTTGGAGCTCGTAACAGGAGGCATGAAGGTACTGTGAATAGTTCCTCATGTCAGAATAGCTCTTTATTCCAGGTATTTGAATCACCAAAATAACTATTTATCAGCAAAGTTCATAAGAAAAGACATAGGTGGAGATATCACAAGAGAATTATTTAATTTACTCAGATAATTTTTAATATAAGAATTTGAAGGTATGTTCATTTATCATGTCATTAAGGCATATAATATCATTGTTCAATTTAGAGTTAGTAATAGCATGTTGTCTCTAAACAATGTTGATATTACGCTTTTATTCATTTATATGGGTACTGCTGATATCCTTGTTTGTCAAATTACTACTGGGAGAGACTCTGTAGATCAATTTAATTTTCAGTAAACCTTGCTACAAAAAAGAGCTAGCATATGATTAATCCATGGAAGCCTATAAAAGCTGTAGGAACTCTTCTTGAGAGACATAAATTACTTCTTTAATCCAAAAACATAAACAAATGGTTTTGAATAAAGGAACATGCAGAACAGCAGAAAACATACCAGTCATTTTTCATTGAAATACTGTAAAATTCTGTACCAGACTGATATTTATTGTATCACATTCATGTCTGTTCCTAAAATATTTGGGGATGTCAATATGGTTTTGAATTAGATGGTTGCAAATAAGGGGCTGTGTCTTGCTGGTTGGAAAACAACTGTTCATCTGACAAAACAGTTATCCTAGGCTGTGTGCGCAGAAGAACTGGATGGTAATTAGGCCTGATTTTCCTGGAAGGAAACGTCACACAACATTTCTGTGTTAGTTCAATTGGTTCTTCTGAGGTAATGTAATAATCTGTACAGAATACCAAATAATCTTTTCTTTTAAAAGTTTTACCAAAACAAGTTATTTCTAGCCAATAAAATGATATGTTCAAGTGTGCCTAGAAACTAGAGAAACTAGAGGCAACAGCCTAAGAGATGAAAAAATTTGGAAGCCTTATCACTTCTTTTGCAGCTTTATAGTCAGAAATTGGAAGGAGGGTTGGGCATAAGTTTTAACAGAATGCTCCTTATTGAGTTGCACCTGAGTGGAATAGTCAGTGAAAAATGTTAACTCATGAATTATTTCTGAGCAGAGTGTTACACTAGAACTCCCTCTGAAAAAATGGTTTTATTTGGATTTTGTCAGACCGTGTCTCCCTTTTGGTCAATCAAGTGCTGTTAAACCCTGTTTTGAATTCTGTAAACTCTAAAAATTAATTTCTTCCCTAATTCTCTTGAAATATGGAATCAGACATGGAATGTGAAAGTACATAAGATATGTATGGCATGTTCTGTCTTAAGAAAGAAACATAAGGCCAGCAGATGTCACATGTGAAGTCAACTTGTTTTCTTCGCCTGTTCAGTCTTGACATCATTTCTCTGCCCAACACCCTTTTGTAAACTTTTTAATTGAATCTTGAGTTGAAAACTTTGCAGCAGAGGTTGTGTCTTCATGGCTGGCTGCTTTTTTTTTCTTTTCTTCCCAGAAATCCGATCTGAAGTGATGAGGCTAATCAAATTATTATTTATAAGTGTTGCTATGTTTCATATTCTATATAAATATTAATCTATGGGAAATAGTGAATAAGATCTACTCAGAAGAGAAACTGACATCAGTTCTGAACACATATATGTTCAAACATTGCCAAAATATTATTTTGATTTCTGTGCATATGTTTATGTCATTACATTCTTTCTTTTGGTGTCATTATAACAGTAGTGCCATTTTGGAAGGGTAAATATGTACTTGAAACATCTGTATCAGTATTCTTATTTTTAACAAAGCATATATATTATTCTACTTTTGGTTTTTCATTTGATAAAAAATACATAATTTTATTAAATGTCACTATAAATTAGTATATGTTAGGAGTATGTGCCATAAAAATCCAAAGGTAAATCTTTCAACTGACAGAGGCAGCTTTGTTCCAATGAAAGAGTTTACATATGAATCTGTTAAAAAAGGTTTGCTGTGTCTTCCCCTCACTCCTGCATTTTCCTATTGCTATCCCTGTTTTGCAACCACTTCACTTCCATGGCCCATGGTTATTCTGCAGTCAAATGAATTCTTTCCCTTTTGTCTTTTCAAAATGATAGAATTCTAGTTGATAGCTAAAAGTATTGGTATCATTCCCAAATTGCAAGACCTTCTATTCTATACATTTTTTTTTTAAGTATGATTTATGGTAAAAAAATTCTTCATTGTGGTCTGCATTGGTCATTTCACCCTCATTTAATTTATCTGCAATTCATTTAAAATCGTATGTGAAGAACATCTAGGCAGTCTATTATCCTGGCCAACACAATTTTAATGGCCTCTTTGGGTTTTTTACTTTATTTACTTTTAAGTCTTAGACCATTCTTTCCTTCAAATTGCTTTTAAATCATTAGGTAACAATAGCTGCCCAAAAAATACTTTTATTTTCACAGCTTCGGTGGTACTATATGGACTAAACCCAGGAGCTACACTCATCTGAAAGACAGAATTACCCAAGAGATCATATAATCTTTCTGACAAGGATTATAATTTCCTCCAACCTGAGTGCATTGAATATCTACTGAGATTTTTTTGCACCCTACTTATAGCAGTTTACATTTGGAGACCCTGATTTCTATAAGGCAGCTTGCCTCTTCTAATATGCTGAATGCCATCAACTTTACTAAAAACTGAGGCAAAATATTAATTCAAGTTTTGGGGCGATATCTAGATTATATTTAATCTTTTTCCTTGATCTATTTTTAATTATGTGGATAAGAAACTTTTCAGTATTTGTTTAATATCCTTTGCAAGATCTAATTTATCTTGACTTTTGCAGTTCTCACTTCTTCTCTAAACATATTGACCTGTAACACATAACTTTCACTACTGATTAAACCTCTTTTACCTTTTCTTTCAGCTCTTCTGTTTTTCTCACTTTTGAAGACACTATTTTCATCCATTTAGATTTGAGGCTCTTTTCTCCAAGTTTCCTCCACTTTGTAATGAAAATCGAAGAAAATTCCCATGCTTATGGCTTAGGGAGACTCTACATCTGTGCTACATTCAATTCAACTCCTGCAAGTTTTCTCTTCTGAATTTAAAACCTTCATTATAGAATTACTTTTATTTGGTTCCCCTTAATTTCAGCTGAGTCACCCACAACCACTTGACCCAACGTTACACCACTAGCAAAAACATGATAAAGAGTTTTTAGTAGTAGTGCCTCATATGAGGCTCTAGTCTCATAGAATTCTTATTCTGAAATAGAATTCTTACAAATTCACATGAATTTATCTGAAATAGTTAGTCAGTACTTTTATATACAACAATAACTTTGACCAGATGCATTTCTACCCATAATGCAAAACTGATCTATTTCCTGTTTGTACAACTTACAGGGGAAAAAGCCAAATAGCAACCAAGAAAACCCCAAAAGAAACCCAAATGAATCCCCACGTGAAATAAGCACTGTTAAAGTTTGGGAGAATACAGTAGCTGAAGGAAAACAGACATGTAATAGTGAAGAGAATGGATTACTGCCTCTACAGTACCTCAGTTGTCCAGGCAGACTGGCACAAAAAAATAGGATGCATTTTATTATGGCCCAATATAATATTTAGAAGAAAATAATGCAATTAAAGAAACAAAGAAAATGTCCATGAAAGAAGAGATTGAATTACTTAGTATCTAGGATCAGATCTTAGCCCGAATTCTCTGTCTCAAAACTGACAGAAGTGAAGGGTCATTTGGAGTGTTGCTATAACCCAACGATAATAATTCCATAAAAAAGTGGAACAATTTGAACATGAAAAAGAGACACGAAATATATGCAGGAGATGGTTTTACAGGATGTAACTTTCATACCTAATGAAAGCTCAAAAACATTGACCTGTTATTAAAAAGGTAGAGATTTTTCCTTCTCCACTGGCTGAATTTTCCATGGTAAGACGGCCTTGGAAATGTAACAGCGGGATACGGAGTCAGGCTGCTGATTACCTTACTTAGACACACAATTTCTACTGAAGAAGTTTGTGAAAGATGCTCTCAGATAGAAGTGAGAGGGGTAGTCTAAAGGTAATCTTCTAGTTTCAAATATAAAATATAGAACTCATATAGCCCACCATCTTTCCATCCTAAAAAGGGAGTTAACCTTTTCAAGCCACGTAAAAATATTCTCAGCCGTATAAGAGATGGCATCATTAACAAGAAGAATCCCTTATAGTAGTAGAAGTTCAATTAATAAATGATACACATACAAATAATGCATTTCTGACATTGTTTTTCAATTTAAAAACATAAGTCCTACAGAGTTTTGCTGGGGAAACTGGTATTCCAGAGGTTCCAGATGACTGGAAGTTAGTCTACAGGAAGGATCAGAAGGAAGATCCAGGTAACTACAGGGCTGTCAGCCTGACCTTGGTGCTGGGAAAGGTCAAGCAGATTGTCTTGAGTGTCATTATGTGATGCACAGGACAACCAGGGCACTTTGCCCAGCCAGCACGGGTTTATGAAAAGCACGTCCTGCTTGAGCAACCCCAGGTCCTTTGGTGGCAGAGGAGTCATCTGCCCAGTGAATGAGGGAAAGGCTGCGGGTGTTTTCTATCTGGACTGTAGTAAAGCCTTCAGCACTGATTCCCACAGCATTCTCCTGGCAGTTGGCTGGATGTCCAGTCCCAGAGAGTGGAGGTGAATGGAGTTATATATCCAGTTGATGGCCAGTCACAAGCGGAGTTCCCCAGGACTCGGTGCTGGGGCCAGTCCTGTTTAATATCTTCATCAATTATCCGGACAAAGGGATCAAATGCACCCTCAGTCAGTTTGCAGGCAACACCAGGTTGGGCAGAAGTGTTGGTCTGCTGGAGGGTGGGAAGGCTCTGCAAAGGGATCTGGACAGGTTGGATTAAAGCCAATAGCATGAAGGTCAAGAAGGCCAAGTTGCGCCTGGGTCACAACAATCCCCTACAGTGTAACAGGCTGGGGGAAGAGTTTCTGGAAAGCTGCCCAGCTGAAAAGGACCTGCTGGTTAACAGCTGGCTGAACCCAAAGCAATGTACCCAGGTGGTCAAGAAAGCCGATGGCATCCTGGTCTCTGTCACCAATAGTGTGGCCAACAGGACCAGGGAAGTGATTGTCGCCCTGTAGTTGGTACTGGTGAGGCCACACCTCTCGTCCTGTGTTCGGTTTTGGGCATTCAAGTGCTGGAGCGCATCCAAGGAAGGATAACAAAGCTGGGGAAGGGTCTGGAGCACGAGTCTGATGAGGAGTGGCTGAGGGAGTTGGGGTTGTATATCTTGGAGAAAAACAGGTTCTGGGGAGACCTTATCACTCTCTACAACTACCTGAAAGGAGATTGTAGCAAAGTGGGGGTTGGTCTCCTCCCAGATAACAAGCAGTAGGGCAAAAGGAAATGGCATCAAGTTGCTCCAGGTGTTTAGGCTGGATATTAAGAAAAACATTTTTTCAGTGAAAGGGTGGTTAAACAGTGGAGCAGGCTGCCCAGGGAAAAGATTGAGTAATTACCCCTGGAGGTATTTAAAAGGTGTGTAGATGTGATGCTTAGGGACACAGCTTAGTGGTGAACTGGGCAGTGTTAGGTTTATGGTTGGACTCGATGATCTTAGAATTCTTTTTCAACCTAAACAATTCTATGATTCTATGATTCTACTTAATCAAATATGTAAATAGGAAGTCAAGAAAAGAATCTCTTGCCAGGCTCCTATTATGTGATACCAGATGCATGTGAGGCTCTTGTCCCCATCTGCCTGTTTCATCTTAGATATGAAAACATCATATTAATTGTGACTATCATATTAATTACATCTGATTGTTTAGGACATGAGTTACTGAATGCATCTCTCTCGGTGCAGGTGGCATAGTTTTCAATGTGATGAACTATAGCAATCATGGAAAACTAGAGAATTTATTTATAATTTACACTGAAAAAATGAAATTTAGTTTTTAGGGAAAATATGTAGATCTTCCAGTCATTAAGGAAATTACAGTCACTTTTGTTGTAGTAATTTCTCTTTTATATAAATGTTGCTTAAGGAAAAAAAATTACTTGACTGTAATTGATTTCTACTATATTTTATTCTTTTATGCTACACCTGTCATCTTATCTGCACATCTCTCAGATTTAAGACTACAGAAATGACTGTAGCTGAAGGTAGTATTTGTGATGTGCTACGGATTGTATTGAAATCTTTTGAACTCATTTAGGCTATGACATTCTAATGCAGATTAATTTAAATAATTCACAGTTACTCCAGCCTTGGACAGAGAAAGAGAAACAAGCCCCAGATGTGTCTCGTCACCCCAAGACATGCATTTATCAGTTTCCCTCACTGCTTGATTACTTTTGTATCCATCACATTTGCTCTGAAGTGAGTCATCAATATTTTGGCCTTGAAAAAAAATAGGAGATGAACATTCCTGTGGCAAAAAGGCAAATCTTTTCCCTCTGGAGACACAAATAATCTTTTTGTGTGCCTCCAGAACTGATGTGAACAATGGAAAATACTTCCCTGCTTCAAATACTTTATCAAAAGCTCTGTGTGATTCACCTCCATGATCTATCCGAGCCTCTGTTCAGCAGGAAAGCCAAAAGCTTGAGTCTGACTCTCTGTCTTCGCCCCACTCTCTCAGGGCACGTGCTTCAGCCCACCTACAAGGCTGACCACAAACTGCTTGAGGTGATGACAGAGTTTTACTTTTCTGCGTGTTTAAAATTCACCGCAGGAGCTAAAAAGTGATTTGACTGTCTCACTTTGCTTAACGGTGTCCTTCATAAAATGACCAAATTAAAAGAGTTTTTCCCACTTACCAACAGTTAGCAATCTTTTTAGCTTAGCCCGCCAACAGTCTCAGGGTTTTTTGATTTGGTTTTGGGTTTTTTTTTAGGGAGGGGCATTCTTATGTGAAAAACGAAAAATTAATACCTCATCTAGTGAAGCTGATCTCGACTGCCTTGATACTAGGAAATAAAGGTTTTCTCTGTGCTTAATAGTGTCATATGGCTCAGCTGGGACTTGAATTGATCTTTGTGATCATTTTCACATTTTCCAGCTGAAATCTTGGGCTGGGACATGTTGTTACTGTGTTTACCTTCAATGCCTCCTGCTGTTCTTGCAGGGATCTGTGATGACACATTTTCATCTTTTCATTCCTAGTTTGGTCTGTCATATAGCCAGAATTAAAATGTGTGTTATGTGCATTTCAGATCCTTGAATGTGATAACGGCCTTCAGGTTTGAAAAGAGTACTGAAATGTCGGAACCAGGATGTGATGCTTTACACCTGCTGTCTGATTCATTGGAATATATGGGAAAATCTCTTACAGAGAAGAAAAAAATACAAAAATTAAAATAAAATTAAAATTTGCAAACAGAAAAAAGTTGTCTGAGCATGTCAAACTTGTGAACCTAGGATATGTTTTATTGAATGCAGCAGAGAAAGATGCTACAGTGTGGCATCTATTTGTCCTATCTGGTAGCTTGTGCAATTTCTATGAAGTAGTAAGCCCAGGAGCTGAATTGGGTTCAGAGGCTACAGTGAACCTCATAGCTCCTTGAAAAAGTATTTTCTCTGCTTTACATTCTGATTCTATTTCTTTTAGTAAGTCTAATTCATGTTTTACATATCTATAGTACTGTTAAAATGTGAATCATTCTAAGGAACTCTTTATGACAGCCTGGCTATGGAGTCTGAAAAAGGGGTGGAGGGAAGACACCGTAGCAAAAAAACCCATAAAAGAACAGTGGGCTAGAAATTATAGTATGATTCAGCTGTTCTCAAATATTTGCTAAAGATGTGAGCCCACATTTATGTTTTGAGAAAAAGAAGCTAATAGGGTTTTTGTATCCTAGCCCAGAGTACTTTAAAGTCCTCCAAAAGCGTTATGGCCTTTTCTAATTTTTCACTGGTATTTTAATTCTCCATTTTAAAATTAAGATGAAAGAGGGAAAAACAATTTTTTTTTTTGCTGTGACAGCACCTAAAGTCTGTAGTCAAAATCACAGCTCTATTAGATAATTCAGTGCAAATACACAACCAGGTGGTGATTTCATTTAACACACTGAACTCTAATATACCAGAGGTAGCGACAATAATTAGGTGTTCGTGCCTTCTGGCACTAATATGTTGTTATGTGATTCCAACATGTAAAAAAACCCCCGTGTTGGGGATGATATGGGATCTTCCCATTAGGAGAAGAAGTTCCTGATAGACAGGTATTTATTTTTTGCCACCCTGCTTATTTACAAAAAAATTCCTTTTTCAATGAGAACAGTCAGGCTACAACAGGCAATTTCTTTGCTCAATTGCTGGCAAATCTTTCCCCGCCCTGTGCTGTCTCTCCAAACAATGTTTACCACAGAACTGCTGAGATACTTGGTTCCTTCTCCAGGTCTGTGTAAAAGAAATTTAGCACGATGAGGACTTCTGCCTTCGGTCTCTGTTAGCTGTGGTGTTTTGTAAGAACCATTGCTCAGCCATTAAAATCCAGAATGGACTTAGGGGCTCCTTACTTCTCTCCCCAGTGACACAAAGCAGTTTGTTCAAGCTGTGTAATTAGCCAAGCTGTGTTATTAGGTGAATGTATTCGTGAAGGTATACGTTTTTTACCCTGGGTGTGGAAACATTTTAGAGTTTCAACTCTTAAATATTTTTAAGCTTCAAAATGACCTTTTTCTTCTTAATCACATTATGGATATTTTACACACTGCGATATTTTTGTCCCAGAGTGTGACTGGATTGCTCTTTTAGGCCCTGATTCAGCAAAGCACTAGGGTATTTCCTGCTTTAAAAATCAGCAAAACACTAATATATTTCCTACTTTAAAAAAAGATTAAAGGTCTTAAAGTAATCCTTGGAAATTCTGCCCCAGTTTATTGGAAATTTTATTTAAAAATTCAAAGAGAGACTGTTATTCTTCAAAATGTGTCATATCTTAGACACTTCTAATGAAGGAATATAAAACTTTTCTTCTCACTCACTGTCTTTTGTTTTCTATGGAAAGGTTCATAAGGTTGCTATGGCTTATTTATTTTAATTCTATTGCTTATTTCAAAGAGACAGTAAGACCTTTACATCACAACATGTTCTCCAGTACGTTCAATACACAAAACCACGTGGATGATGTTGAAGAAATTATTAATAATACTTGCTTGTCCCTGTTAATTACTTTATTTCTCTGAATAACAAAACAAATATACTAGAAACACAAATCTCAAAAAGAATCTAATTGTCTCATGCTTTTTCAGAAACTGTAGCTTTTGAGATATGTGTTTTCCCAAGACATTAATCACTGGAAAAGTTCTGTTCTGTAAAACAGGTGTCCTATAGAACTGATGCCACCCTTGATCACAGTGCTCCCTATTGAAAAGTACATAACAGTATTTCATAAAGCCAATTATTGCATCATGAGTTCTAACATTGGCACAACAAAGTGGTTGCCAAACCAGCTGTACGAGTCCCCGCAGAAAATACTCCACTTCAGGGCAACATTCAATTGATGTGCATCTGGCACCGTAAGTGTGAAAAATGCATGTGGACACAAGTAAGCTTTAAGGGATTGTCCTTTGCTGTTCCCAGCTTGCTCTTTCTATCAAAGGGCTGCTGCAGTAACTGGTCAGATTTGAATGGCAAAACTCCGCTTGGGTGCTTGATAGAAAAGCATCGTGTTCAGGCACCGGAACAGCATCACAAGTGTTACAGCAGCACAACAGGCATCGAGAGCTGTATAATAAGGATGTTTCACACAGCCAAAGCAGCACACATGACAGAGAAATGCAGCTAGATAAAGTGGATCAGTGTTCTCCTTTCAGCCAAAATCTTACACTTCAGTACAATTAGTTCACATTTAACACTGCTTTAAATGAGACTCCTCCAGCTCTGTTTAACAAATCAATGTATAAAATGATTCTATGGTTCTTTTATTTTGGATTATATGTTCCTGGCATAACAGCAAAGTGAACAGACCTGAGACTTCTGAAGACAAAATAAGCACTGAAACAATACTGTCATGATTCCTTCCTTTGTAAAGCCACAAACGAGACATTTGGGAATGGAAAACTGTTTTGAGGGAACATTAAATTGGCCAAGAACAAATTGCTACAGAAAATGACATCCTTTTCTGAACATCCATTAGTTTCTAATAATCAGGAATTCTCGGATGCTTGAACATTCCATTAGTATGAAGCAGCGAGTTAATTGTAATAATTATCAGCAGTTTTAATTGTTTTGTTATAATGTATTTTGCAGTTTGTTTGACAGTGTGAAATCAATATGCACCTCTAGGAAAATTATCTAGTATAATAAAATTAGGCTCCATTATGCCTCCCAACCTTGGAATTAAACTTTGCACATAAATATGTATTTCTGTTTGTGTACGTAGAAGAATTATACTGAATGAGCAGAGACGCATAAATAAATTGGACTTTGTTGTTAAAGTGGAAGATGGAGTCTCCTCTTAAGAATTGTTTCTGACTATCAAGCCTTTAATTTTCAGGCATGCAATCAGAAAATCTCTGTTATGTCTCTTCAACTTTACTGATTATTCTTTTATGTTACGGAGAAGAACTCTATAGAGATTTTAGCAGTGGTTTCTAGAATACCTGTATTTATGTCATGATAACAAAAATGCGGTGATGTACGTGAAAGTGAATTGTAATGATGATTTCTAGATGGAGATCTCAAAGCACGCAGAACCAAGAAAGAATTAAATGATGCAACATCCGAGAGAAGATCCTACTTGCAGTTATTACATCTGGTCTAACAAAATCTGAAAATTCTGGAAAATAGTTATTCAAATTTACATAACAGTCTTCAATACGATGGAAACTAAACCCCAGACATTTGAATTCCTATATTGCACTTTACCAGCCAAACAATATTGACTCTTTCCTTACACACTTGAAGTCATTACCTACAGTTCCTCAATGTCCTATAGGCTTTATACCATTCCTCAATACTGTAGTAGGGCATCTGATACTGGAGAAGGATTCAGTTTATTGTATTTTGAGAAGATGTTAAAAAATTGGAGTGGAGCAGAAAGAAGCCACAGGAAAAATTTTAGGAGTGTGGAGAGGTGTACTTCATTAGGATCTTCTCACAGTTTTATCTGTCAAAAGGAAGAGCTGCATGCAGTAGATCTTACAGTGTTAATTGTTCCGTGAGAACACCCAGTATACTTAAGGGCTTTCTAATTTCATTAAAAAAAAAAAAGAACAAAAAAGAACTGCAGTTGTAACAAGAACCAACAACAAGATGCTGTAGTTAGAAAAAAAAACCCAACAACCCTGGAAAAAAACCTTTGGGTTTAGTAGTGTCTTTAATGGGTGATTAACTGGTGGAACAAACTACCAAAAGAAATGAGAAATTCTACATTTGTATATTTCTTCCAAATTCCTTTTGAGGATATTTGTTTTAATCAAACAAAAGTTACTGAGTTTTGTAAAGACATAAATAAGACGAAGTGTAATCATCTAAGCTGCAGTGTTTTATGATACATGAGATGTCAGACAAAATAATCCAATGATTCCTTCTGGTCTTATGCTGCGATTATTACCTACACAATTTGCATCCTCCACATTGAAGTCTCTTGACAAGAGATATAAGTTTCTGTCACTGTCTTGCAAGAGTTAAAAACTTCATTATTGTTTGTTCTTTTCTTATTTGCCTGTGGAAAAAGACAGAAGACACTGTGAGTCCTGGAGAGACTTAAGAGGGTCAGAAGCTTAGCTGGATTCCAAAGGAAGATAGGAAGTCTTTGTTCATTGCTCTATGAAGACAGAAGTTGGGGAAGAGAAGAAATTAGTGAGGGGAAAAAATGACAGATGAGGTGGGGATGGGAAGCTGTGATACCATCCTGAAAAGATTTGTGATTGCTACACTAGGCAATAGATGAAATTTTGGAGCTTATTTCTTTCAGTCTCATTTACATGCTGAAACCTGAGGTAAGGCTGAGTGCATAGTCTAGCAAGGAACAATATAAAAATGTTTTCTGATAACCTGAACCAGCTCTCTATAAAGACCACCTTCAAAATAAATTTGTTATATAGTTACCTTATTCTGATTGAAGAGATTTTTTTGATGGGGGTTTTGGGTGAACTTGGTTTTTTGGTGTTGGGTTTTTATGTGTGTGTACTTTGTTTTGTTGTTGGGGTTTTTTTTGGTTGTTTTTTATTTTGTTGATGGTGTTTTGTTTGTTTAATTTTTGCCTCCTGTAGACAAGTCTGTTCCTGCTGTTGTAGCTATACAGGATTGCTCCTGAGCTGAAGGGAATGATCCTCTCTCTGCTCTCAATGGAGCAGAGCAGCTGAGAATGTGTTCAGCACACCTTTATAGAGTTGCCACAATGGCTGCATACTTACAACATCCTTGGCTAAATGCCTGTTTCACAGTTCAATTTTTAGGGGCACAATTTCAAGAAACGGATGTGAATACCGCCTCTCGCGGCTTCTCTGGTTTTGTGATCTATAAATAAAAAGAACTTTAACCTTTTGTAAGCTCAATGATAAGTTATTTGTTGGAGCAGCAATGTGTCAGCCCCTAGCTGATTCAGAAATGACAGCTAAGGAGCAAGCAGACTATGCTTCATGTAAAATCCAATTGTAGTGCCATCATTATAAGAGAGGCTTGAGAGCTCTGTTGTCTTTTCAGTAGAGCTGTCACTGCCTCTGTCAAGGGCTTCATCTGAATTCAGAACATATCACTTTATTTCCTTATAATGACTAATGATGATTCATGGCTTTTGCTTTCCACTGTCTTAGATTCCAACAACGCATGTTTTTATATCTGCTGTCTTAAATCCCTCTATTCACTGTTCAGGAAAACTTCTAAAGCAAGCACACAAGCACACACAGCCTTCCAAAGGGTATTCAATAGCTCCTGAGGATTCTTCCTTTTTTTAATACTGCCCCATGCTGTTTCAGCGATTCTGCCATCTTCGAGATTATAATTACTATTGTCATTGCTGGAGCTAGACATCTACTTGGGGAGTGCTCCAGACAGAAGTGAGCTGCACCTCCTCCCTCCCCTGAGTCCAGAAGGACAGATCCTTCTCATCTCTGCTGGTCCCAAAGGCAGGAGGCTTCTGGCTGTTCTTTAACCCTGACCTCTTGCTTTGCAGTAGATAAAGCTGAAGTCAAATCACTGAGCTGACAGTTTATAAAATGTATTACCTTCTATTACCAAATTTTAAAAGCCTGGAGCAACTTTTTGAATTTTAGCACTGATGTTAGTTTTTGTTGCAACTTTTTTTTTAAACTGTAGCTACTGATGGTTATTTCAAGTGACTTAACACATTTATTTTTATAAAGGCAACTGGTACTATCTGCTTTCTCTGTCTCTCTCTTCCAGAGAACTGAGTTAGTGCTTACTTTTAACTGTGTTGGCTTTTGCTGAAATTATTTAAGACCCTCTCCCCTTTGCAATTTTTGAAACTACTGGGATGACACATCTAATATACTCTCTTTACATTTTTGAAAATAAGTTTTTTTATTCTAAGGCTGTGGTTTTCATTTTATTTCAAGGTGTTGCTGCTTTCCTCTGATAGGGAAAACCCACACTGAGATGCTACATTGTCTGGAGAAAACGGCAAAAATGCCTGCAGAAGGATGCTCAGAAGAAGAAGAGCTATGTAAATGACACATCAGCAGTTGTACTCAGGGACTGGCTATGCCTCATGCACACAAGGTGCACACTGATGGGTACAAAGGAAAAAAGGAGGGTATGCTTTGGGGGAAAAGCAGTGTTTTTCACGGAACGATTTTTGTCCCACTGATTTTTAGGGATGAATTGATTATATATTCCCTCACAACCTAGGTCTTTGCAGGAATATCCTGTGCTGGCACCATGCGATGGCAGAACTGCTGCAGACTTGAAAGGACTTTCAATGCATTTTATTTCGTGGTTAACAAGAACAGACAAGTTTCCTCCCCATTCCCAAGAAATAGGCTACTGCTTCAAATAGGCTGCTACCTTTCTCTGCAACTACATGGGAGCAGGGCGGAACTTCTTTGCTCTAGACCCAATGAACTAGTGTAGCTCACCGAGGAGCAAGAATGAGCACCACAGGAGTTTAACTGTCTCACCAGGTTGCAGCACATCCATTTATTTTTAGACTTCCATGGCACAGCTGGAGCTGACAACTCCAGGAGTAGTAGTTCTGTCCAAGAAAAGTAGTGAGAGTTGTGTTCACAACCCATGCTCTGAAAGCCATTAATAATAAAAAATAGAGCACTGTATGAAAGATACTATTTAAAGGATTCTTTCAAGATGGCTTGTGTACTGTCAGACTGGATGCAGAGTAAAATGTATGAGCAAGTTTCACTAACAAGGTATAGTGTTCAGAATGTCATGTGGATAATATCCAACCCGCCATTTCCAAGGGTGGCTTAAGTAAGAGAAAAACACAATGCAGATGTGGCTTTCCAAATTCTTTTTGCTGTATTAAGAGTCCCTGTGGTATTTTTAAGTGCATTTTCTGCATATTTTTGCATTAAAAATATTAGGTTGTCACATCCTTGTGTATGCTTAAAGATGAACAATTCAGGAGACTTCACAGGAGACTGAAATCTTTGTACTCTTAATAAATCATCTGGGAGGGGAGAAGAACTCTTTATGTGTGGAAGAAAAAGATCTTTATACTTTCATAAAAGGGAGAGGTGGTTCTCAGTCTGCTTACCTCGGAGATCCTAAATAACACTGAGACTGCCGTATCTCAAAGTTAAAAAAGATCACTCAAACCACTTCATCTTAATTGGGAAAGCTACAGCTTTTTACTGCATCTCCACAATCAGGCACAATATTCCTTTCCCTGATTTTATCTTTTTAGCAATTTTCCTTTTTTACCTTTCTCCCTTACACCACTATCAAGCATTCTGCCAATACGCTATGGAACAGAATTTGAAAATGGCCATAAACATTACTTACATGTGAATAAACAATATCAGAGATGTTCTAATTCAAATCACAGGCTAATTCTCCCTCTCATGACTCTGAGCCTGCTCTGTAAAATCTGCTTCAGTAATGTTGTTAGAAAGTTAAAAGGCTTTTCTACAGGTTTTGCCTGTTGGATGCAGTTATATCCTATGCAGTATTAAAGATGTGACCAATGTGATAATGAATTTAAAAAATTGTCAGAATTGTAGTTTTCAAAGGACCTGTTGTGGAATAAAAGAAGTGTGTGAAATTGAAGACTGAGGGTACTGATTTCATAATTTCTGATGAGTAACAGAGAAACTCCTAGTTTGCTGAGGCATACAAAACACTGAAATATCATTCATTGCACATGTAAAACTGATATTTTTTTATTCCTATTCTCTGATAAGAAGCAGAAGATATAAGATGAAAAATTTAAGTTATTTTTATTATTTATTTATAAAGGAACATACTGATACCAAAGACAGCTTAGAACTTAATCCTTTCTTAAATCATAGTTTTCAAAATAATTTTCACTAGATAACTAAAATAACTAAAATCCTCTTTTTTTTTCAAACCATATATACATCTTTAAACACTTCAAAATTTGCCAAGTTTTATCATAATATAATTACATTGTAAAAGCAGTGTATTTCTAAAGTCCCTAAAAGCTGTCTAATTTGTCTTTTGCTGTTCCTTCTCTTCTTGTTTTGAAACCAAGAAAGGAAGATTATAGGTGGATTAAAAAAAAGTGGAAGTATATGGAAGAAGATTTTGTTATGGAGAACTAATCTCAAGAATTATATTTTTAAGATACACTAATTATGTATGGAGTTCTTGCTAAAAGGTTAAGAATGTTAGTATTTCTGATGTTTCATGCTTGTAATGAGCTGCAGCTGTTGTCCCACTGTAGCTTGTGCATTCCGTACTCAGGTAAAATGAAAATAAGAGAAATGTAATGTATTTTGATGCACATGTCTCTAATTGTTTTTCTTTTATAGAGATTTGTCTAGCTTATTGCTGTTACTGTGATGTTTTATCACCTCTCAAGATTAAAAAAAAAAGTCTACTACATCATTTGCTATCAGTATAGATTCTTCTCCCAGTTTGCCAGGAAAGAATATGCTAGTCTTCATGTGTCTGTTTTCCAAAAATGCTGAATTTATGTCCTTAAAACAAAAGCAAAAAAAAAAAAAAAAAGTGGGGTTTGCCTCCGAACCTCACATCTGTAGGTTCTGTGATTTTTCTTGGCTTTTCTAGAAATTAATTCCAAAGGCAATATTATCTTGCTGAGTAAGCACAGCAGTCACCCTTGAGGTAGATTAGCTTATACATCCACAGGAAGCAAGCAAGAAAAAATAAGATTCTCAAGAAAACCAGTGAGACGATCAAAACAAAGCTACTTACATGGTGAGCTTAAAGAAAGGCTAACAATAAAGTTTCAGCATCAGTATAAAGTAATGAAACCAGCAGACTGGTAGCACAGTAGTGTTTTAATCAAGGTGTGCATGGAAGCAGGTATTTTATCCCAACAACAACCACCAAGGTTTTTGGGTCCATAGAAGAGAAAAAGTAGATTAGGAGAGAAAGAGGAGGGAGGAAAGCAGAGAGAGAGAGAGATCCCTGCTGTTAGCGGGTTGCTCACTTCTTCCAGATTAGCCATGTGATGTGTGATGCTTCATGCTGCTTTAAACCTGCAATTGTTATTGCTGTTGTAAAATGAGTGGCTTCTTAGAGTTGAATCTTTCCACGCTCCGTCTAAACTCGGTGAGATTGTAGCTTCCTTGGACGAACCATGGTGTTTGCAAACATTTTGAAGACAGGAGAGAGAATAGAGCTAGCCTGAATTTGTTTCAACAGAGGCAAATTGCAGGACTTTGAGTAACAGGACCATTGAAGCACCAAGAGCAATAAATAAATGGAGCCAGGGAGAGGTTTTTTAGTATTCTTTAGAATTGTGTCTTCCATGTACTAGCTAAAGTGCAAACTGACCTATATGGTTTTACTGCTGCAGGTATGATGATCTCAGAGAAAAAGAATGCTTAGGCTAGGTAAGAATCCACAGAAAATGACCACTGGATGGGCTGAAGAGAGATGGGAGAATAGGAAAGGTCCTTATATCCCACTTTCATGAAGAAGAACTGACACAGAGAGATATGTTGAAGAAGCATGACAGAAAATATGGAAAAAACAAGAAGAAAAAAGAAAGCCTTAAAGGTTTTTGAATTCAATACAATAGAACCCAAAGCTAACAGCAACCTGTTGAAAATTCAGCTTGGGGATATTAACTGGTCCGTGTAACAGAACACATGTGTTAATAATCAGTGATGGGAGATTCAAATGAAACGATCTAATAAAGTATTAGTGATATGAAACATCCCTATAAAATGAAAGTAAATTCTTAGCTTAATCATTCCTCTTTACAAGATTCAAAAGTAATTTTTTATCTGACTGTAAGCATGACTATTTTAAAAGGGGTTGTATGGAAAATTGATTCTATATTTTACAGAAAATATAGAACTAAGTCTGTGAAAAGAGCTTTCTTTGTGGTTTTCAGTATGCTCTCTTAATCTTTGTTACAGCTAGCAGTAGTAGAGAAAGACAAGGTGGTGCTGGGTTTGGAGCAGATAAAGAAAAAAGTGAACTACCTCCTTCCAATAATTTGATTACCATTTCAAAGCTGTTATTTTGCATATGCCTGAACTTCCAGAATAGGCATAAATATGATTTGTTGAAGCCAGTGGTGCCTACTTTTCTCAATAGGGTACTTGACTGGAAAAGCTGTCTCTGAAAAGATGACACTACTTTTTCCCCTACAAAAAACCCCATCAGTCAGATCAATTTCTCTTTATTTCCATTTGGTACATGACATAGTTGTTGGCCAGAATTAGTCAAAATTAGAATTTCAGTGCAG
The DNA here is from genome assembly GCA_013398855.1 of Mohoua ochrocephala. NCBI lineage: Eukaryota > Metazoa > Chordata > Aves > Passeriformes > Acanthizidae > Mohoua > Mohoua ochrocephala. Next base: position 63,188 of record VZTA01023061.1, on the reverse strand, counting down.
AAGCCCATTAACATATGTAGAAGTAAGGAATCCAGACTCTAGATGGAACTGACTAATGTATAAAAATATTCCCATGATGTCTTCAGCTTTTGAGATTGTACCATTACCGCAGGTGTTTCGATAGCAAACACATTGCTGAGATTTCTTTTTTTTTTGTTTTTGAGTGGTCAGCGTATTGACAATCAGGGCTTCCATGTCAGCCAACTTGGAAAGGAAGCAGCAGCAGCAGATACACCGAAAAAACACTTCTTTCCTGGTAGGAAAACTTCAGTGCTACTAATATTCCCAGCCTGAAATTTTCTCTCTGAAACTAGAGAGAATGCTCGAGGACCAACAGCAGTTTTCAAAATGTGACTGCTGGAGAAAAGCATCAATTGCTGGCTCTTCAGAGCCGGCACAGTTGGAATAAAAAAAGGTATGCAGTTGTGTTTGTGGCAACACTTCAGAAAGCATAGCCAGTAACAGTGAAATAAATAAATAAGTACACAAACAGTTTTTAAAAACGTGCCTAACAGAAGAGAAATATAAACAGTTTTAAAACTGTCATTAGAAGACACCAGACATATCTGACAAAATAAGAGTCTGTGTTAACAACCACTCTTGGAGACTGGATACTAGGAATAGATGGATCACTGTCTCACCCATGTAACACTTCCTCTGTTCCTTTTTTAAATGCCATTTTTAGAACTAAGATAAACTGTATTTAAATATAGAATGTAGACCACGGAGAAACAGTCTGTTATAAGAGATTAACAAATTTC
>VZTA01023061.1:40855-62394 GCA_013398855.1 Mohoua ochrocephala | reverse complement strand
TTTTTTTTTTTTTATGAATATGCCTTTTCCTGTTCAAGAAGAGTCCTTTAATAACAAAAATGCATTTAACTCCTTCCAAGTTGAATCTTGACTCTGTTCTACTGAGCTCGAAAAACTGCAATTTATTATAATGTCCTGATGTCATCAGGACATTTTCCATAGAGAAAGAATAATTTTGTCAAATAAATTAAATAAGAAATGTGTTTTCCCTCAAGGTGTAGGCTTTTGCCTGTACTTCTGCTTACTTCAGATAGGCTGTGTTTTCTATTTCAATCTAAAGGTACTTTCACCAGCACCATGGCTGCACAGGTCTTTGAACAGGCCTAGCAATCAAATGTCTTTCAGCTCCTCTTCAGGCAATGTCAGAAGAAAAATACTGGGCACTGAGGGCGCTACAATTTGTTTGCATTTTGACTATGTTGAGACACTTGTAATTGAATCATGGGTGACATTGACTATTACGCATCATGATTTAGGATTCAGGGTATTGGTCAAATTACTATTCTTTGAAAGGGGTGCTCTGTAATGAAGCCACAATTAAAATCCAAATTCTTTTGTAAGTCAGTGGGAATTACATACCCAAATGTCTTCTGTGCCTTTGAAAATCTCTGCATAAGTTTATAAATTTGATCACAACAGTCCCTTCTGGCCCTCTAATCTATGAATCTCTTAAACTTCCTACCATGGGAATTAAACTAATTTTCAGCTCATAGATTGGTTATGCTGAGATCCACTTCATTTACTTACTGATGGGATTTATTTTTCCCTGTTTTATGCTGAAGGAAATATAAAACCCTCTTAAAATTCATGGTAGCTGTTGCTGAATTTGTTTGTTTGCCAGGAGTTTATTTTGGGAGGTAGATGACCATTTCTGTATATGTTGTTTAAAGCAAACAACAGGGTTTAAATTAAATAGTTAAAGTTTTTATTATGTGCTTTTAATATTATTTCAACAGTAAAGAGAGCATGTAATCAGCAAAAAGAGAAAGTAAGCACACTGCAGGGCTGGAAGAGAAAGCTTACTTTGATTTTTCCTTCCCCAGTGATGCATGGATGAGAAGACATTATGGATTCATACACGATTTCTATATCCCAGGAGGACTGCAAAGTGACTTTCTTCTTTCTCTGTAAGACTTTCTCATGAAACAACAATGTGAGACAAAGAACGAGTAACTCAAAATTTTTATGTACATCTCTTCCTTTGTCCTTTAAAAGAACCTTGAAAAATATTAGGTTTTTTCCTAAAAGCTTAGGGTCCCATGAAGAATGAGTCTTACTTCTTAATGTAACATAGAAAACTGTTTTCCAACAGTATAGGTTGGACTAGGAAGACCAATCCCTCAAAACCCTGCACTGCACATATGTTCAGCTCACACCATTGCTGCAATATTGCAAGACATGGTGATGAAAAAAAGTTGAATGTATCTGAAATACAAGCAGTTGCTTGTTTGTTTTTAATTCCTCACTCTGCTTCCTTCTAATTCCTCTTGCTTTAAACATTCGTACATCATGAGAATAATATATTCGGAGATGCTTGTGAGTTCACTCATTTAGTGAGATTACCATCCTCTTATTGATAATCACCTCTTGCTCCAAATGGATCTTCACAAATGCATGAATCTTTACAATTCACAAGACTATATTTTTACTGATGAAAGAAAAAGCTTTCCTGTGTTTTGGAAACCTGCTTCCCTGTAAATATAAACATCAATAAGTCCATTAGAAGGCATTTCACTGTTTTCAGAATTTCACTGTTACAAAAATGTCGGTGTAAACTCCTGTGCATATTGTTTGTCAATAGCATACTTAATATATTGAGAGCCAATTGGATTGACAAAAAGCTAGACAGTTTTCTTCAGCATCAACCATAATAACCATGGAACAAAAATCTAGACTAGCCTTTATCTGCTCTGCCTAGAAAGATTTGGCAACATTCTTAGTCCCAGTTTCTAAGAAAGGCTCTGTGGGCCCAATTCAGTTGCCTAAACACAGCCATCCAGGGCCAGCTGAGACGCCTCACAGTGCCTTACCCGCCCTTCAGCAGGCGCAGACTTTGAGCGTCATGTGCGCTGCCTTTGTACGAACTCTCGGATATTCTGGTTGTTTCAGTGGAACCCAAATACCTGTGTGTCAGCAGCTGAAAGAAGGATTCTGTTCCAGGCTGCATCTGAGACTGCTCAGCCTGCCTATTAGCTGGGTGTTAATCTCCCATTGCAGAAACTGTTCAGTACAGTCAGTGAAGAACAAGTCATCTCATGCTAAAGCAGTCACCTACAATTCCACTCACCACGTTAAAGTCTGAGAAGGCAGGAACATTGAGAAAGATAATTTAGAGGCAGGTAGAAACAAATTAAAATTTTTTTTTTAGCAATCAAAGTTATAAAAAATATTATAAATTAACTCCCGTGAAAATTAAAACTGAGACCTGCTAGTATCTCCTCCTTCAGATCTTCAATTTCCTGGTTTTTTTTACCTAAGGCATTGCTACTTAAAAGAAGGCTTGGTTGAATGACAAGTTCACAGAATCATAGAATGCTTAAGTCATGTTAAAAAAGAAAATATGTATGTAAAAATTGAACTGTTTTTCATCTTCCCCATCACTTATATATATATAAGACCCAAGTTAAGAAATGCTTCAGGTAAAATTCAGTGGCCTAAACACAGGCGTTTGGTGCTATTTCAGCTTTTCTGTATCTCATACATTCATGTGGGGCTGACAGATCTGACACAGTGGGTTTCGGTGCCCTTCTTCTGGAGTGACAGATGATCTGGTGCACTACGAACGCATGCCAAAAGTGATATTGTTTAACTCCAGTTAGGCAACCAAATCACACCTTTTTAAGACTGAGATAGCGTGTGAAGTCAGAGGCAAAAACTTTCACTGATTTCCATGAAGCAAGATTTATACCCCGTGGTTATGGTAGCTGCAAGATATTAATCACAACCTCTTGTCAGTGTCAGTGTCCACAAGAGTCTCATTGATATGGACCTTTTCCTCCTCCAAATAATAGCAATACAAGATATTTTGCTGACTTTTACGGAAGTTGAAGAAGGACATACATGTCAGCCTTAAGAATATCTGTTACCTGTGAAAGACATAACTGAGATTTATTAAGATCCTTGTGTACTCCCCAGTGATGTGCTGTAAACTCTGCTTGCATGACTAAAGCGGTCAAATTTACTCCCAGAAAAATATAGTGGCATCTGCATTTATTCAAATTTGATTAGTTGTCTTAGGAAGTTTTCTATTTCAATAATTTTCATGGTGGTAAAACAGTTGCTAGTAAAATCACATCATTATTTAAGCAGAACTATCTTTTTGATCATTTAAACACTAATTAAAGTCACTACTTGAATTATTCATAAAACTTTCTTAAGAAACGACACACTTAAGAATGACTGCCTATGAACGTAATTGTTTTTGTTCAACTTTTTTTACCTGACAGCTTGGCAAAAGGAATTCATACTACCACACCACAATTTGTTTTGCTTTCATGTGACAGGAATTTGAGCATGATTTTTGCTTATATGAAGTGACATTTGATTCAGTCGGCATGGTCCAGTAGCACTCTAGTTAAAAGTTAATATATAAGACAATTTGAAGTGGATTGCTAGATACTAGTAAGTACTTTGTAGTACTAGAACTTACCCTGATGGAAAAGATGGGAAATGTGGCACAATATGAACAATGCCGAAGTAGATTGATCACTTCCTTAAAAGATAAAGACAGAGGCATGGCATAGCTGGCTGCCAATCAACCACGGATTTCTGTTAAGACGTTACTCTGCTAATAAAAAGGCAATCAGTTCTGAGAATTAATTTCAACATAGGCATTAGGAAGTCCTAAAAACCTTTTAAAGTTCCTTAGAAAACATCACTGAGGCAAGTACCAAAGCAGTATACTGCAGTGGTTAGGATGGCATCAAATAGAAGGGTGAAAAGAGGAAACACATGAACTTTCAGTACGGAATTGTGATGCTGAGAACAAAATTAATCAAGACACCAAAGGACGAGGAGAGAAGAAATTCTTTAATCTTTAATTGCCTATACACCAATGATAGGAGCTTGGGTAATAAACAAGCATAATTGGAATTGCTTATTTATGAGCATAAACACAACCTCGTTGGTATAACGGAAACCTGAGGGGATGATTCACATGACTGGAATTTTAAAATCACCATTTATGCATCTTTTAGGAAATAACATTTAGGCAAAATAGTAAGGGGAGGGGCACTTTTTCTTATAAAAACCCAAAAGACAGTTCTATCTGTTCTTGAGTTAGAAATAACTTTGGGAGGGAAAAAAAAGGAAGTAGGGTAACCAGTGTTTCTATTAATAAACTTGGGAAAGAATAGCATCTACAAATACATGCTCCTCAGCAGTTATGCAGAGAGAGCAAATTTACAAACATCAGATCTTTAAATCACACTGTAAATTGGATAGCTGATTCCTTAACTACATATAAAATTCAGGAAAAATTGAAAATCTGAAGTCATTCTCTGTAGTCTAGGGTAATTCATTCTTCATGGCATAAAGTAGAAAACAGGACTACCATTGTTAAAATGTCTCTGTAGTTTCTTGTTATTATGTAAGTAAATTCTCAAATGTCCTCTCAAAAAAGCCATGAAGATAAACAGGAGGGGAGTCAGGGAAGTGCCACAGGACTGAATGAACACAATTAAAGGCCACTGCAAAGTGAAAAACTCCTGATATTAATGTTATTTATCTTACCAAATGGAAGATTAAGAATGACTTTATGAAGGTTTATTAAAAAAAAAAAAAAAATTAAAAAATAGTTTGTCAACATGTAAGGAGAATTTATGTTCCAGTGTTCAACACTTGTTTTGGATGCCTGAAATATATTTTATCCATAGTATGTGTAAGTAGTTCCTGGAAGACCATAGCACGCATCCCTCTGCTACCAGCTAAGTAGTTGTGAATCTTGATTTTGTCAATGGAAGGAAGGCTGTGACCCCAGAAGTGGAGCAGCTTGGAAACTACTGGCTTACCTTTTCATGCACTTTGTCACAGTGCCATGACAACACTGGTCATTGCTCTCTCTTTGATTTGTAAATTTTTTCTGTCTTTGCCAGAAGTGTTTCTCTTAGCAAAGCAAATCACAAAAAATGCTATTGAGTATTGTCTGTGTAATGAGTATAATCTCTGGATAATTTTAACTATGGTACAAAGCAATGGGGGTGCTGTAGTTTGATAAGGAAGATAGTAAAGTCCTCATCCAACTGCTTGAATATTAGGTTATTACAGTTTCTATTAATCAGGGTTATGTATGCTGTATAGATTTCATACTTGTACATGAGGCAACTTCTTTGTCACCCGCTGTAAATTTTAGAGTGACAGAAGGGTAATGAGACAAAGTGCCCAACTATTTGAAAATCAAATTGCTGTACCTTGTGTAAAGACCCTGTAAACTGTTACTGCTCAAAGATTTTCATTAATTTAAACCAATTGTGTCCTTAAGATGTAGCATTTAAATACCAGAGCCTCTATTCAGGGTGACTAAGCACATCTGGGCTGTACATCCATTAACACGAAAATTTTCTTCAGAGTTATATTACGGTTAGGAAAAAAATTTCTGCAGTCTTTTCTTTAAAAAGAAAACTCTCAAGATATTTCTCATGATTTAAACTTTTTTTTTTCTCCTTCCCCTGTGATTATAAAAGGCTACTGGGTATATAAAATGGTAATGGTAGTATAATAAAAGGGATTATAACTCCTGAGAACCGCTCATATACATTAGAAATAATATGAAACGTAATAAAGAATAATTAGCAACCGGACATGAAGGCTCTGTCTGGTTGATCTGATAACCTAGTTGCAGACACAAGGAAATGTGACTCAGTATCTGAATATATGAGGGAGTCAGAAAACTTTCTAAACTTAATAAAGTTTAATTCTAAATTATTTTAAAATTTGGTACGTAGCACAAATATATAAAATCTTAAGCATACAGTCTTTTTTAGCAAAACATTCATTCTAGATCCTCAAGTATTCATGTGACTCTTAAATTTGGCCTGTATCAAATTCCTTTACTTTCCCAAATTATTTCATTGTGTCTAACTGAGGTTCCTTCACAGGTGTGATGTCAGACTACAGATTACAGGAAAGCTGGTGCATCAGGCAATGAGTTCATTATTTTGGATTCCAAGTGACCTGTGCTGCATAGACACAAGAGAAATAAAGTGATTTAAGTGAGGATAGTTCCCGTTACCCTTGTTATTTGAGAAATTCAGTGCGCAAAAAGCATTTTAGTTGCTTAAAATAAACTGCATGTCACTTTTAACTCACATCTCTGTTTCATTTGTAAAGAAATAGACTGTTTTTCACATGTAAAGCACTAAAAGGCACAGAAAGATACCTACAAAATTTGATCACTGCTCCCGGAACAAATACAAACATCATGCAGGCTTTGTCACATAAAATGAACGTAGCCTGTCTAATCACAGCTGTATATCAAAAGGACAAAAAATATGGTGACTTGTTCTCCTTGGAATAGTGTCTCTAAGCATTTGTCGTCTGCTCTACATCTGTTACATGACAGGTTGTTAATGCCGTGTGTGTTCATTAAAGGTAAAGTGCCTCCTGCGTGTTATAGTCCTTAAATCTGTCTCTGAAATCCCTACTTGAGCACCTATGATACATTTTACCAGATTAGGTCCTCTGGGAGGTCTGAAGAGTGACTAGTAGCTGTTCTGTTCTCAGTCAATTTTTCTATCAATGGTAACCATTGTTCATTTATTTTAAGTCTCATAAAAATATTAATTGCAGACTTATTTCAGCAAAAGACAGTAGAACAACCAGTCCTGGTATAAGTAATTAAACGTTATCAAATACAGCCTCACGGATTTCTGTCATCATCTTTGCTTTAACAGACCTTAGGCGTATTCATAATGTAAAAGTATATTCTTTATTTTATTTCCTGTGGTATTGCTCTATCTGCCTAGAGATGGAATTGCATTATCATGGGAAATTAGTTGTGTGCAAAACATGAATAATCTAGCCTTCTCCTTGAACTGTTTTCTTCATCTTTTCCAAATGAATTTCACCTTCATCCATTTCATTGACCGAAGTCACTGGTAGCCTACTCTTTATCTTGGTCAAGGAAGTGCTCAAAAATTTTTTTCTTCTTCCTTTTGATCTTGATGATTTTTATCATCAATGCTTTTGCACTTCTCTGTGCTCATCAGCCCTTTCCTCAAGGCTTACTGTTTTTGCTCGCCGAGGTATCCAGTACTACTGCCATGAAACTACCCCTTTACTTGAGAATCACTGTTGCTTAGTTCAAACTTCTGCTAAAACTGTGGAATGTCAAAATCAAAAAAGCCATCCAAAGTCTAGAGCAATGGGCATCCTTGAAATGTAAAGGACGTACTTAGCTAGAAAACAAAATATTTTGCACAAAATTTCTCAAAAGATGCACAGTTAGCTGTGATATAATAGGATTTTAACGAATCAGAATTAAATTTCATTAAATCTTACTTAACAAACTCAGATTGATAGAAATTATGTAAGCTGAGGAAAAAGGAATTATAAACAAGAGATAGTAAGGATGAACAGTTCAAGGATTTCCATTCTTTCAGTCACAGTTACAAGTGCAGAAACAATGAGTGCATCGGTAAAACAGACGGGAAGTTTATAAGAAAGGAAGTTTCTAGGTCCCCCCTTTGTATGGGAACTTTAAAAGTGCTGAACAAGTTTGTTTTGACTAAGCAAAGCCAAATGCTGTGGATAAAAATAGTACTGAAGTTTTGTCACGGGTATTAGTGGGGTTAAGATATGACACCAAGGAGAAGAAATCTTTTTTATGGTCTTGTAAGGCAGGTGGTTGTATTCGGAGCAGGTGCCCAGGCAGTGGACATGAGGGCTGCAGGGTGGCCTTTGTGGGTAGTGGCCAGGGCTGCCCTGTACTGGACACAGCCAGTTCCAGATGTCCCCAGATGACCAACTTCAGGGCCTGGCTGGCCCTTCAGCCAAAGGGCGGTGCATCTCAAAAATGGACTCTGTGGAATAAGGCTGGATCAATTTATAAAAATAGTGGTTAGAGAATTTCTTGATCTTTTTCACATCTAACTTTGATGATTCATGAGAACCGTTGTATTGGCTGCCTTTTGCTTTTTCATTGGCAGAGAGGAGTAGGAATGCAATTGGGACAGAATGTTCATGGTGCTGTCTGCTATACACAGCCCAAACCAAGCATTCAGTTTTTATCTGCTGCAGTGGAAAGAAAATGGAGTTGTCACCTTGTAAGAAATTAATTTCCAACACTAGGGTCTCTTTCATGGAGATTGCTGAGGTGCAGTTGTTACTGCTGCAGTGCTGTCAATATTCATTAATTGTCTCAGTCTCATGTAGAGCATGAAATAAACAAAAGTGGAAATCATCTAAAACCAGAATTACTTGGATTTTTTCTTTTATTGAACCTACCAAGTAAATCCTGTGTGATTGAAGCCAAAATTTCTCTTTAAACCCCTTTGATTATGGAAAATTAAAAGTCACAAAACAATTATTCACAGCACAAGGAAAACTTGTTAAAAAGATTTTTTTCCTCCCAAGAATCAAAGTTTGCATATGCCTAGATATACAACATTACTATAAAACTGTATCTTGTAAATTAATATTATTTTATTTATTGTTTATCACAGATGGCTGGGGTCAAAACAATAGAAATATTTGATATTTCAGGTTATAAAAATTTATATGTAGAAATAAGTTCAGACAACTGCTACAGATACCAATATTTGAGCGTATGCTTTATATTAGCTTGTGTCTGAGTTATGGTGAAATAGTCCAGCCTTAGGGGTGTAAATGTGAAGACTATCCATGTCCTGGGTTGCTAATCTCCCCAAGTTCAAAGTGTTCGATAGGGAAAGATAGGTTCCTCTGGATGGCAAGGCAGAATCTAAAATTAGATTCAGTATTATTCCTCTTCTGAGGATTATAGAATCCTCTTCTGAATTGCCTGTAGAGATGCTTCTGTCTCTCCATTAGCTGTAGGAGACCTGGGAGATTAGATCCCCTGTGCTAAAGTTCATTTTGTGAAGCACTGCTCTTCTGTGGTTCAAGTCATCTCAACAGGAACTGCAAGACTTCTGTCCATTCCTATTGACTTTGGATACATCCATTTCTCATCACGGAAAGAAGGAATTAATCTAGAAATTGAAATGTGTCCATTTATTCTAGGAGAAAATTGTCCTAATATTTTAAAACTGAAAAACAGGATATGAAAGAAATAATATGCCATAGTGGACAATATTGCATTATGCCCCTCTTGACCTATAACAGAATAATGTTCAGATGAAAAAATAGTGAACAGAAATAAAGGAAATAAAATGCAATTTTTCCCTACATGAAAGGTTCCAAATTCATGTATAAATTCATATTTCAGAAAAAATGCCAAATATTTTATTAATTTTTGTGAATGAAATGTTGAAAATGTATTTCCAAAAATATTGCAGAAGAAATCTCTCCTGAAACCAAGCTAATAACATTCGGCTTTTAATAAGAAAAAAGTTTAGGCTGCTCAGCTGTAGCTGTCCAATTCTTCTCTGGTGGAACTCTAGGATTTAATGACTATTTCTATATTGCTAAATACATGGCTGCCAGGGGCTTAAATTTAGCTCTGGGACTAGATGTGAATATACGCAATCCATACTTGTGCTGTGAATAAGTTAAGAGTAACTCTGTTAGTGTATGGAAGCATCCACCCTACATAGCACCTGGCTGTCAGTCTCTTCCCTGTCTATGTGGTTGTCCTCTACACTTTTTATTTAATAATATGATATTTAGGTTACGTGTAGCTATTGCAGTGAGTTGGTAGTGGGGGGACCAAAAGACCATGGTTTGGTCCAAGAAAGCCCCCTCCAGGTTTGTTGGAAGAAGCCTCGCCCATCCACTCTTATGAATATTCACGTACCCCTGCAACATGTAACCAAACCCTCCATGCCTGCCCCTCTGTTCCCATTGGCTGTTTTGTATTACCCGCCCCTTTCCACCTCTCTCCCCATTGGCTGTTTTGTATCACCCGCCCCTTTCCCCCTCTCTCCCCATTGGCTGTTTTGTATTACCCCGCCCCTTCAGGACTCCCTTATAACCCCCTGCCAAACAGAAGTTCGCCCTCTTGGTTCCTGGGACACCATGTGGGATCTTTCTCTTCCCTGGGGTCCCCCAATAAAACCTACGGTTGTCCGGGCTGGGAGCCACCTCTCCACCTCTGGGGGTGCCTGAGCCATCATGCGCAGGGAGGTGCCTGGCCATCACAGCCCTGGGTGGGGAACAGCTGGCTAGCAGGGGTCTGGCCCTGCCCGGGACCCCTCAGCGAGGGAGTTCTGTGGAACACGCAGCAGCTGTAACACCCAGCACCACAGAACCTGCGTTAGGTGCATTACTAAATGTAGCCTGCCAAGTTTCGACTGTGTCCTCCACTGCTCAGTTTGTTGAGAGCAGACTTATATGGGAAAAGATTATGGAAGAATGTTTATAAAAACCTGGAGATATGCATAACAGAGGACATTGTGGTTGGTGTAAGGAACTTGATGTGTCTGCAGCTTAGACATACCATGGCCTCAGCCCTACTCCTGCAGCATTCATGAAACTATTATACCTTTGTTTCTGTAAAGCTAGGTTTTGTGATGACACAAACCGGTATGAGGCAACTAATAGCAAAAGTCAGATCTGTTTAAAATGAGAAATTAAAATATAAATTGCAAACGAATCTCCTTCCTTCCATGTCCTTGCATGGCAGATTCTTTCCTTAAGGTTTATTTTTAATCCAGTTTCTGGTTTGCAGCAAAGTGTAAAGAATGCCTAATACTACTTTGTTTCTATCACCCCTAAATTTGGCTGCACGTCCGGTCCCAGGTCATTCTGGTCCTTAATCCTACTGATGGCTTGGGAGATCTCCTGCTGCCCCTCTACCTCCTCTGCAAAAGGGTGCTGTGTCCCTCTCAGAGTGGTCTTGTTGATGCAGAATGTGGAAGTCAAGAAAAGATAAACTGGCAGCTTCACTCAACTGTTTTTGAAGAACAGGAAATACAGCAGATGTCAAGCAGACAAAACAGGTATTTATACAAACTGTCATGCGAGGATACGTAAAATTTTTTGTGTGCAAAAGCTTTGAAATATTATTTGAAGGTTGCCTCATGGGGTAGAAAACTATATTGTACCTCACAGAAAGCATTACGTTTAGACAGGCTGTGCTGAGTTGGAGCAGACAGGGTCATCCCCAGAACCAGGAAGACAACACGTCACCTCACTGAAGGGTGTGTGCATGTGTGAGGCAATAAGCAGGTGTGTTAATAACTTTAGGATATAAAACTTGATGAAAGGAAGGGAGAAGAGCAGTAAGGAGTGTAAATTCACATCTGAATGGAATACTAGAAGGATGATAAAGAATGGGCTGAGCATAAAAACTTTTCCCAGACTTTTTTTTTTTTTTCCTGTGAATTCAAACTCTAGATATAATGATCGCACAAACTTTTGTTCACACAATTGCATATCATTCTGACTTTTTTCCAGAGGCTGTTAAAACTCCCACCAAACTGTAAAGATTGGAACTTTCAAGTTCAATTTGCTGTGGTCTGTTAAGAAGAACAGGCTACTTTTGTGATCTGATGAACAGGGCTGTCTAGGAAATCTCCCTGACATTTAGTAAAATACCATGAAGAGTAATTGAATCCAAAAGAAGTCTGTAGCACATAGTGCTTTAAGTACAATTTTTCATACTTAAAAATAGACATTACATTATCTTTTTTTTTTTTTCAAAGAGCTAAAATCCTGTAAGAACACTGCTTTTAAAAATACAATAATTTTGTTTAATTGTTGTTAGCAAATAAATTGTAGAGTAAACTCGAAAAAGTATTTCTAGTTACTTAGACCTGGACAACGTGTTATTGAGAACCCACGCATGTACACTGTTTCATTATAGCGTTATCAGATATTGTGAGCTCTGCACATTGTTTCATTACAGTATTATCAGACACTGTGGGCTCTGTTCTTCCTGTAGTCCCGAAGTTAATTTTGTAGACTTGAGCTCAGTAATTCCAGCTATAGACAATAGGAACAAAGAGTTAAACTCAAATTACTCACATCCTCTTCTGGAAAACTGATTGTGAAAAATCCCTTTCAACACAAAAACTGAATCCCTTTTTAAAAAGGACAGCAAAAGAAAAAAAATCTGTGAGGCAAAGTAAAACCTTTTTCTTTGCTGGGGTCGAATAATACTAGCTTGCGAATAACTATTATTTCATACAATTTTTTGTCAGGATGTTAAAAAAAGGAAAGTGGTATCATTATAAGCAAAACTTGTGATAAATAATTGAATCTTACTGAGATATTCATTTTAATAACATTTGTTCTGGCTGCCCATGAAAAGCATAATGACTTTCAGTGATCTAAGTCCTTTAAAACTTTCCTCAAGACTTGGAGTATAATTCAAACAGAATAAGTCTAGAATATTCTTTGATACTTAAAACTTATAGAGTTACTTTTATCGTAAGTCTACTTGAAGTCAAAATTAGCTCTAAGATGGTTTAGAGAACAGTAGTGAATAATGCCTGTGCTTTTTCAAATTTGTTTGTAAAACCCAAACATTCCCTGCGCTTTTTAAAAAATAACACCAGATTGGGGGCAGACAACATATATTTGATCATATTAGGAAATAATGTAGTTAGCATAAAAAATATGTGATAAAATCTCAACTCAACTAGTACATGATAATGTTAAAAGGGAGAGCTGTTTTCCTTTTATCTAAGGAAAATTATAATTTCACATTTTTTGAAAGAAAGGGAGACATTCACGCAATCAGTACAATATGAATACGGAACCCTCCACTTTCCCAGTTTTTATCGATTATAAACAAACAAATAATAAAAATTTAGGTATCACCAGGCATTTTCACCTATTGGATTAATTTTATTAAGAAGACATGCTTAAAAAAGAGACAATTTTGAAACAGGTTTTTAATCTTGCCAGAAAGCCCAAAGAAATAATGCTAGAATCCAAATATATAGAACTATGCAAGCATAAATGGTTTCATTTATCTGTGCTGTTAACAGGAGATATAGTGCCAGATCACTTGCCAAAATGTCTAATTATTTCATTAGCTAATATGAGTATTTATCACTGAAAGAAGTGTATCTGAGGGAAGTCCTTTAGTGTTACATTGGTTTATAGTTATGCGTTGGATTAATTGTAGGTAGTCACACTCAGTGAGTCTTGAAGAAAGGATATTCCAAGAAGTAGTCACTTGAACATTTGATATACTGGCGAAACAATACGGATAAAACGAGTCTGATGTTTCAATAGCTGCTTTGCTGAATGTGTTTCTACACTGGCAAACAAGGCGCGTATCAGCCTCATTTTCCCTGCTGTAGCATTCACGTTTAATTAATTTTTTCTGTTAGTTCTCTTCAAGAAGATTATTTCACTTCTCTGTCAACTGTTATTTTTTGAAAATATAATTAGACCTAAACCTTTCTGAGATCATTTTATCAAATTTGATAGCTTAAATGAGAGACCTTGTCCTTTGCAAATTCATATGTTTTCATTAGATTAAAAGGCCTCCCATTAGAACTTTTCATTTAAATTTATATGAGATTTCTGATGTGTAATTCCATGCTTCACAATATTCGATTTCTTCTGCAATATTATCCGAACACTGTTGCTTTTTTATTACATTTAGTGTTACATTTCCCTCCTTTGGCGCTCTTATGCTAGAGGAGATGATAATTAAAACTACACAACTTTAGTTGGTTTTTTTTTTTTCACTGAGAAAGATATTTTTATGGGCACCAGAAAAATAATCACTAATAGCTTCACTAAACCTTTAAATGCAGTTCTAATGAGGCAAATTTCTGTACCGAATTAGATGCTTGTTAGCATGATGCAGTATTTTTTTTTACTTTAGCCTATGCAAGTTAGGGTACAGAATAATACTATTAACCCTAATGGAAACAACAGTAGCAATTGTTTTTGTTTGTTAGTTTGGTTGGTTGGTTGGTTTTTTGTTTTGTTTTGATCAAAGAGAAGAAAAGATTCAGATTTGAATATGAATCTGAATATATGAGCAAATGGTTTGCTGTCCACAGTGCTGTTCTGTTGAGACTGGTTATGGGAGAGACACATGCGAAAGGTTTGCTGCCCAGAGAAACCAACCCTTGGGAAAGGAAATGTCAATCTTGAAACACTGTCTTTGTCTCTATTACATGGAAATCAGACGCCTGCATTGTACTCCTAACTGGATATCCTTTTAAGTTTATCCTTATGGTTGAAGTGTTCTGCTTGTTCTTTAAACTCGAAGTGAGGGAGTTGGCCACAGCCTCCCTGCTGTGCCCTTGGGAGAGGCAAGTCCCTCTTCTGCAACGGATTGCTGACTTTTGCCAAGTGTTAAAGTACATTTCACTGATAACACTGAAACATGGCCTTGTGCTTTGAGGGCAAAATTGTCAGTCAGAAGTAACAAAATGGGAGCTCTTTAGATTATTTGAATTTATTTCTGAAAAGAAATGTTTATGATAGTTAAGTACAGAGCCACAGGTCCACAATTTCTATAAGTTCTCTCAAAAAATATGCTGCATCCTCCCCATTCCTGCAAATCCCCAAGCATTTTCTGCCTACAATGACAAGAGACAATCTTAAGAAAAAATAGATAAGCAGGATTCAGCTGCTTGAGCAGGCTAGTTGCTTTGAGAATCTAAAAATAGAGAGGGGGCCCTAACACCCAAGAGTTGAACATGGTCAGACATCATATTCCAGAACACAGGGAGGCAGTGATTTCCCACAGGAAATCCCTCTGATATCAGATTGTCAGCCACGAACTTTCTAGAATTAAGTACTTATGGCCAACTCTTTCTCCTGGGAGGCAGGCAAAGACTTCCTTGACATCTATGGATAGTCAATACAGCAGTCACTGGGACAAGGCTGTGCCTTATCTTGTAGTCCCAGTGGCATAGCTTAAAAGAGAAACATAAATCTAGACTTCCTACAGCCCAGGTTAAAAAAAACAAAACACCAGAAGGCAACAGTCTGAGGGAATGAAAAATTTCATTATTCCATCTCCAAGCTATTATATCTTTTAAATAAATAATCACATATACAAAAAACACCACCCCAAACCACCAAACCCCACAACCCCCAAAAGAATCTGATTTCCTGTATCCCATGTGAGAGTTTGACCCACCAAGTGAAAAATCAATCATTTCTTATTCTCTCCTCTGCCCAACTGATTCATTAGATTCAATGCACTATTCCCCCAGGGAATTGATGAGAAGTCTTCCCCAGTGTAGGAGACACCAAGGGCTCTGAGCCACTCAGCAAGATCTCTGTCTAGTCAAATACATATGACAATTTATAGATGCCTACATAGGTGTCCCTGTGACTGTGACATGTCACAAATGTAGATACTATAGGGATATGAGGCATTTCCAACACAAGAGAGTATCCGAGTGTGGAATCTGCAGCTCAGTAACTCTAGGCACTCTGATTAGACACATTAAGTCACAATCAGACACTCAAACTTCTGTATGAATTTATCTGGTAGGGTCGGGAGTTTCAAATATGTCTAGGTGGAAAAGAAACATAAGTTTAATTGGTATTCAGTGATGTCTCTGCTCTGGAGTCACCTTTTGAAAACTTCATCTGGTCAAATCAGCCAGCTGTCTGGAAAGGGAAAGGTAGCCCCAATTTATCCTAGAGTGCTTGTATACCTTACAACTGGGAAGCACACTCATTTCATACTTGGGCTACTGCTTTGCAGCATAGTCAGACTACAAATAGACTTGAGGGATGCATCTCCATTCAGGATTCACTGAAGGTAGCTAATATGCTCAGGGACACTGAGATGATTGTACTTGCCTGGTATCTTTTCCATATGGATAGTTACAGTGAAGGAAAAAAGCGTGTCTTGTCAGGATAATCTGGGGGTATTTTTGGCATGTGCTGCACTCAGTTTGTAGAGATGTAAATGACAGTACAAGTTGCAAGGTTTTATAGAGACATAGACTGTGTCTAAAAACCAAAGGCAGTGTTAAAGTGGCAGGATGCAGTGAGGAGTGGTAGCTGCTCAATCTGAGGACCTGAAATAGTTCTGATAATGTCTGACACAGTCATTACACTCCTATACAGTAAAATCACTGTCAGGACCGGCTGTTCAGCTGCAGGTAAGGCTGAAATGTTCTGCCTTTGTCATCTTCTCCATGTTCCAAGAGAAATGTTTATAAAGATACTGTTTCCTCTTCAAACCCATAGAATGAAAATTCTTGTCTCAAAGGTCTTTTATTTATCTCACTATTGTATTACTCCAGGATCCTCTTCAGAGCATTTCTTTCTTCCTTTTAAGAAATTTTTATGTTGTGCTTACAGAGCAGAATCAGTTGCCAGGAAGCGAACTCTTTTATTGTCACAATCATGAACAGCAACAGCACACAACTGGAGCTGTCCCGTGTCTTTTTGGCCACTGTGGCAGGAGTGGAGGCCAGGAGGAACAGGACATGACATGAATTCTGTATGCACTAACTAGGACCAGTACGCTGACATGACATCTTAGGTGAATGCTTGTGCCCCATAAAATTGCAGTGGTCTCGTGTGTACACAGCAGATGGTTCTGGTCTGCCTGGAAGTGTATCTACAAAGTGATCTATTGCTTTGCCTTTTTTTCATTTTTACCGACCCCTCCCTCTTAAGGAAATGCCTATCAATTACTATCTGTTATTATCAAAACACATTTCCTATCTGTATTTTACCTTATCAATTTACCTTTGTTATATCCGTTACTTCCAATTAACTGAACACGATTTACACTTATCTCTTATAATTGTCCTTGTGAAATTATGTCCTTGGTGAATTTGGGTCATGTTTCTTAATTTGCATTAAATTTTCCAAGTTAGAAGCTATTAAAAAATAAATTGAATTTTTCCTTTACATTAAAATTCCTTGAGTTCTCTGGTTTCTCCGTTTTCCTTTCTCATTCTTTTTCAGTGTGCCTCCAGGATTTCTGTAATTTTTTTCTCATGTTTATTCTCCTTTTTTTTTTTTTTTTGCAGCATTTTGTCTTCAGCTTTATTTTATGGTCTGCATAAAATTTCAACACACCAAAAAACTTAGTTGCTTTCTTGCATCTGCTTTGTTTTTTGGACCTCACAGAACTAGCCGGGCATCCGCAAAATGCCCACAAAATGCTAAAGAAAACAAAGTAATTTCACCATTTGAAACTATAGAAAGTCAGTTGACTTTATCTGGAGAATATAATATTTTTGAAACGTGGAGCGCTGCATACTTACTGAAATCCAGTATCCAGGACAACTGATGCAGTATTTCAAGCTCTGGACAGTGTTACTTTAAATAAGAAGTAATGAATATTTTGACAAACATTGTACAATCTGTACCCTTCTTCATGCAAGAAGTGATTTTCTATTATCAGGTTCTCTGGAACTTCCAGATGCCAACACAGACTAAAACAAGAAGGAATGTGGAGACAGATAAACATTCATCTTACTGGGATTGAAGGGAAATGGAAACTTTTTGTGGGAGGACTGTTCTGTGTATTGTCTAAACTATGCTGGCAGAAATTCAGAGAAGGTGGTTTGCAGTGTCACGTGCTCTTGGGCAAGGGAATGAGGCAGTTTTGCTGAGATGACCAGATGATTGGAAGCATGGTATGGTAGCAATTGTAGAACAGTAGCCATAAAAGCCAGACAACATCCAGAAAATGTGGTTTCAGAAGTCAATAAGGTTTCTGAAAAACAAATGGAAGACTCTGGCATGAAAATTATTATCCTGCTTCAAATAACCAGTGTTACCAAAGGGATTGAGATAGATTTAGAAGTGGGATTCAAATTGAGTTAGGCATTTAGGTTCTGAAAGTCTAATCTCTTGTCCCCAGTAGCAAGCAAAATACTCTAACAAGTTGCCTATTGATCTAAGCAATTCTGAACAGTAGGTTTGTGCACAAGGGCAAACCTCTTGCACCATACACACTCCAAGAGACTTTAACTTGATTTTAACAGGTTGTCTGTATCCAAACTGGTATCTACCGGCAGTGAAACATTTGCAGAATTTGTCCAATAGGTCCAGTAGGTGTACTGGGAGTGACTTTAGGCTGTCCAGGTGACTCAGGAGCACAGGCACTAGCAAGCTTCTAAGTTTCTTGACACTCCTAAAAATTCCTGCAATGCAATGCATTTTCTGGGACTTCAGTGTATTGATTTAGTGAGTCCTTCTGAAGTGTTAAAGCCTGTTTTCCAGTTTGTCTTTGCCCTGATTGCAACACACCCCTCTGTGGTCAAAGTAGAAAAGCAGTCTGTTAGTGCTGTGAGAAGCACTCACACACACTCATTGTGTGTGCTCATCTTTTGATCTCTTCCCTAAAACCCGGCATGACTCATGAGAATGTGTTTATAGCTGAATAGCCCTGAACTGTTATGTCGCTGATGCAGATTGACCTCCATAAATAGCATGTCCTCTATACCAAGATCCATTTTCTCCACTCTCTACTGCTCCTTTGAGATGATTTTTACTGTTGTTCCTAGCTCTGGGGATTTTTGCTGAGAGCCTGTTTGCAGAACACATACCACACATACCTTTCAAGGCTCTCTGACTCTTATTACCGATATTACTTTTAAAAATGATTTAGTGAAGGCTGCAGATGTGCTAAATGGTTTGGCAAAAAAGCATGGAGTGCCTCTGGAGAGGGGCACCCACCTGCTGACTCATGAGTCAGTGCTTCTTTGGTTTTACAGTGCTGAATGTAAAATAAATAGCAGGTGATGAGAAATTTTGTGCACTACAATAAAACACAGAGAATGCACAGTTCATGACAGAAAAGTAACTCACTGCTGCACATTTTGTTACAAAATGTAACTCTACTGTTCTGTTTTTCAAAATGCTTCAAGTGAAAATGCAAAAATCTCCTTTTTCAAAGCATTTTAATTTCAGATCACTCTTGCAATCCTCCAGCCTGTCTGTTCTCTCCCCCAGGAAGTAGCACCTTTTTTAAGTACTAAGTCACAAATGGCAAGTGCCTGACCTGAAGTATTTGGTTGCTATTAAGTTTCTTCAAAAACAAGAGAGAGGGAGAGAGAGAGATTAAATATCACCATCATAAGCTGCTGTTTAGAAGGAAAGTGGCTAAACAAAATGCATTTAGCACAGACACAGTTCAGTGCCACAAACTGCACTAATGTGATGAGGTAAAGAAGGAAAAATAAAGGAGTGTTGTTTCATCCTCCCCTGGACTGTGGTTGTGCCCAGTAGTGGCTTTCTTAATGTTTCCATCACATCCCCCTATTTTTAGAAGTTAATAGCTCGACTATAACAATTTGCTTCAGGCTGAAGCTTGGCGTACAAGGTCTCAGTCAGGGAGCACATTTAGTGAAATAGAAGATTACCCATTTTAAAGCCATATTTTTTTTTCTGTCATAAAATCTAAAAATATTCTCCTTTTCAGAAATTACTTTTGGCATCTGATTTATCTATAATGTAATCTGATATATTTTCTCACTGCATTTAACCAATGAAAATCCCCATCAGAAAAAAACCCACGTTCCTTTTTTTGCTTGTTTTTGTGTATTGATGTGAGCCTGGTGACCACTGTATTCACACTTTTCAGACTTAAAAAAAATCTGTAGCTATTTGAAATTCAAGGAGATATAGAAGGAATAGATTATATGACATTCGCCGGCTGTGTGATTTTTTTGCTTTGGTGCAAGCCAGGAGAAAAGATATAGGACAAGTTGAACTCTGAGTTTAATCTAATACTGCAGTTCTTATTTTTTTTATCTGTTTCAGAGATCTTGATCGCTTAGGTACTTCAGCAGCACCAACCTGAAAAGATACTTGCTAGAAAGACAAGGTGATTTGTCTGAACAAAACGTGAAACTTACAGCATGATGCCTGTTAGTATCCTAAATTTATTTTTCTGTATTTGGAATTATGCTAAGTATAGCAGAATAGATGGATGAAAGATGGAGAGTTTTGGAGAAGAGACAAACACTCAATCTTTTAGAGGAATTAAGATTATTGTAGAAGTGATGCAGTGGTAGTTTCAAAAGCAGCATACTCACATTTTAATGATCTAAAATACTGCAAATAACATTATATATTTTGTGTTTGTTTAGAAGTTATTTCTACTTTTTGGAGGTGCATTTGTTTTTGTTTATATTGTGGCTAAGTGAAAATTAATCTCCCAAGTTATATTATTGCCTTGTTTTACAATGTCTCTGGGACTTTTATGGACTGAAAAGTTGTAGTAAATCTCCTTTTCCCCCACATCTCAGTTAAATTTACTCACATAAAATTGAAAGCATTTAATTTTTTTTTTGTTAAAGCACAGATGACACAGTGGAATACATGAAACTTCCATGGAAATAGTGAAAAAGAAAAGATATCCTGTCCCTCGGTCTTTCAGTGTTGTCTCTGCAGCCCAGTGTTGTGGTCACTAACCCGCTCTGAAGTGGGACTATGACTCTGTTGAGCAGTCTGTCCATTTGACACAGCATCATGGTAATGTGCACTTTCACTGTAGCATCTACACCAATTCTCGTTATAATTCAGCTAAAAAACATAGTATCAGGCAGTTGTTACACTCGGTACTTTAAAAATTACCTTGCACTTTTTCCATGCAATGGAATGCACTTTGTTGTCACCAGCTTCTCTATCATCTCACTCCCTTATGTGGGAGATTTTACTTTAGCACCTTTCTCTTTTTTTGCTCTTATTTTCCGTTTTAGATGTGAAGGACTCAGCAGTAGGAACAGCCTTTGTAGGAAGCTGAGTCACCTTCAGGGTACCTTTTATTTTTGACAATTGCAGCAGTACATTACAGGGTGCTTAGAAATTAACTAATTTGTAGTAATGCTTGGTTGGGTGGCTTCTTTCATACTCTCTCCAAAGCAGGGAATCCTGGCTGATCTTCTCCTACTCTCAGTCTCCTACCAAACAAGGAGAGCCTACTGCTCAGCTCTTCAAAGCAGATCCATCGGGCTACTGACATGTGAGCATGTCACAAGTGAAGGATGCTGGACAGGTGCTCTAGGTGTTTCTGACAGCCCTCCAGAAAGTTCTAATTATTGGTCCTTTGTTCAATGCAGACTGGGAAGTGTCTATGCATTTCTTACACATTACGACCGCTAGATTAAGTACAATATTTTTGGCAATCATTTCCAAAAACAACTATCTTCAGTTTCATCAGGCAATGGAAAATCTGTGTTTGAACAACAGATGTCTTCTGTGAAATATTGAGGAAAGGAGGGAAAAAAGCCTCAGGCAGTCTTTGGAACGGGAATGTTTATTGAACAGCTTTTAACAGACTGACCA
Source organism: Mohoua ochrocephala (assembly GCA_013398855.1). Taxonomy (NCBI): domain Eukaryota; kingdom Metazoa; phylum Chordata; class Aves; order Passeriformes; family Acanthizidae; genus Mohoua; species Mohoua ochrocephala. The sequence continues at coordinate 41,070 of VZTA01023061.1, read as the reverse complement.
GTAAGTTTGGTTGGATTTTTGTTCTTCATCCTTCTGTCATCTACAGCATATTTAGTGTAGAATTAGCCTTGACAGGAAGGCTGAAATTTATTTTTAATTCTGTATTCCCAAACTTTGTGAATATCCATGTTATGCAAACTATATTTGCTGAAGGATGGTAGACGAGAGATAGCCTTCCTTCCTTCCTTCCTTCCTTCCTTCCTTCCTTCCTTCCT
>VZTA01023061.1:231-40823 GCA_013398855.1 Mohoua ochrocephala | reverse complement strand
TTCCTTCCTTCCTTCCACCTCCCTCCCCCCCTCCCTTCTTTCCAACCTTCTTTCCTTCCTGCCTTCCTTCCTTCCCTGCCTTCCCTTTCCTTCCTTTTACTTCTCTAAACGTCAACACTTATCCCTTGAACTTGTAAGTTATTATATATCATACGCAGTTTAAAGTAACCTTCACTTTAAATTCCATGGGTTTTGTTGGCTAAGTCACTGTTTCGACAGCATTATTACAGTTTTCTTTGTGCGAGTATTGTCAGGCAGACACTTAGCACAGGTAAGTATATTGCAGTTCTACTTGGGGCTTAGTGGTGAATGTCACCTATTAGGCCTTTGCAAAATCCTCACAACTGCTCAGAAATTCCACTGTATGGAAAAAATTGTCTATTGTTAAACAGAGCTTTAATTAAAGCCATACTTTGTTTTCAATCCAATTTAAGAACAAATACAAAAAAAGGAAGATGTAAATTTTACAATGCCTGGCAATGTATCCAATTCTGAGCTGAACAAAGAAGCTTATATGCTGAAAATCTTGTAGGAATAAAGCAAGTAAGATAAATAAAAAGCTTCCAGTGCTTAATTCCAATCGTCTCCACAACAACTGGAGCTGCTGATAAGACACCTACTCAGAGTAATGATGCATAATGTGAAGAAGCAATAACCCAGACTGCATAAGTATGAAGGAATGCCATTCTTTTAAAGAAAAGTGTGGCAAATGTGAAGCTCTGTTAATGTTCTGAGCCATTTTCAAAGATATTTTTGTGAAGATGGCGAATTGCAAAGGTTTGTTTTTTTTCCAAGTGTGATAGAGAGAACAAGAAACGTAACTAATATGAGGGTATCAAGCATTTGTCCATGTACTATCATGTAAATATTTATGTTCTGTCAGTTCATTATTAGTGGAGGTTCTAATAGGAATATAAATATTATAAAGTGTGTTTACAACAGATAAATCATAGGGGTGCTGAAGTAATTTGCAACATTAAAGCTCATTTTGGATAATTACAGAGCCCCAGAAGATTGTATTTATGTATTACAAAGGAAGGGGATGTTCAGAGGAAAACTGTTCTGGGCTGCTGACATTCTGAGGAGGCTGATCCTGCCTGGAACTGACTTAGGAACATATGCAAATATTAATGAAGGATTTTTGAATAGAAGAAGGGTAAGAATCGGCATAGTTTCAATTGCAAGGCTAACCTTATTCATTAAAATTTCATGCAGATGAATTACTGTAACTATTGAAGTAATGTAAGAAAAGATTAGTTAAGATTATGCTGGCAATGAAGATACTAATGTTTTATTACACACAGAGTTCTATTTTGCATTTTATGTGGGGGTAAATTAGATCTCAGTGTTGTTTATCCTTGTTTTATGAAGGCTATTTTCATATCCTTATTAAAGCTTATTATTGCTCTTGCCTTCCTTCCCCTCCCAATCCCCATACCCATTTTACCTAGGCAAACTAAATACAACGTGTTTCTTCTTCTGCGTGCCTTAAATACAGTTAAGAACAAAAGAAAGCAACCGGTTCTCTCCTCCATCCCAAAAAGGACTAAGCAGCAGAGACTTTGGAAGGTCATATTATAATGAGATTAAAATGTAGCTCTCTGAGTTTAGCACCAAATAAATGTAGTTCAGCTCTTTTCTATGAATGTTTTATTAATAAGATTAATTTAAAGTGAAACATATATTATTCCATTCTATGACAGGGTAGTCAATGCCTATCTGGTAGATGATCGCTCAAGTAAAGCTCTATGAGAAGGAATAAAATTATTTTCTGAACAACAATAAAAGAGCTTAAAATTAGAGTGAAATCTATCTAGCTAGCTCATGCTTTTTTCTTCATGGTAGTAAAAGCTATCAAAGCCTTTGTTGCTTGTAGGATTTTTTTTTTTTTTTTCCTAGACTGGTTATTGGACTTTGATTATCATTAGAGGACAATGTTACATCTGGAGGACTGGATAGGATACCTTTTGGCCTTTATTTTTTTTTCCCAAACTGTTGTCAGAGAGGTGTGTTTTGTGGGTTTTTTTAGTTTTATTTTTTCAAAATAGATAAATGAATACATAAATAAAGCATACTAAGTACAACAATAGGCAGCTAATTGGTTCTGTCAAGGCAAGGGATCGGGGTAACAGCTCCCTGAAGTAGGAGTTACATAACTTATGGATTTCTTCACGATGAGCACTCCTTTAAACAGAGACCACACATTCATAGCAGCATCTGTCCTGAAGCCCAGTATGTTAGAAAAAGTCAAAATAGCTGTCTCCATGTAATTAAAACTCATTGTCCTGCCCGATCTGGCTCTCTCCCTACAAACCACCCAGTCTCCCACTTGATTGAAGTGAGAACTTCACCTGCCAGGGCTTGCATCTGTACCTTGCTCAGTGTGTTAAAGAACAAAGTTGTGATGCAAAACAAAACGGCGAGTTGCTGCTGGGAAGCCCACAGCCCACTGGGCTGCATCCAGTGATCTCTCACTTGCTCTCTTCCCGAACACAGTCTCATTTTCTTCATGTGCTCCTTTTTGACTTGCCAATGGCAGTGTTCATCATTTCCCTCATGACAGTATGATGTGCTAAATATGCTGCTATGGGATAGGCCTGGAGAGAGAACTTCAAATAGTGAGAAACGGAATACGAGTTGACTTGTTAACTAGATTCAAGAATATTATAAGTACTTTCTATTTCTAGTACTCTATCTCCTGTGTGATTCAAAGAATTAATTTAGATAACATTTAACCAGATGGAAGTTGAAATTTATTTCTGAGAATAGAGTATGTTTAATAGATTTTTCCATTGTTATTTTTGTATAACCTTTTTATCAGTCTCTTTCATTTCGGCTGTCATCTCCTTTCCTGTGTTCTGTCTTCACCTTCAGGATTTCAGTGGACTTTACCATCATCCCAGTTTCAAAATTTAACCCTTTAATCCTTATTATTGTTTAGTCATTGTTATATTTTTATATTAACCTTTTGCCTACTAATACTTATGTACAGATATTTTTGTATGCTCAACTAATGAACATTTATTAAAATATAATCAAAGTGAATGTATTTAAAATCTGTTACAAAAAATGGAGAAAGAGAGAAGGAAATTCAGCTTCTTCCCTTATACCACTTTCATTGTACTGAGAGCTGTTAGACGCCTAACCTTCTCAAGTAGTGGTTCTATGCTTTTAAGAGGATTATATTATTAATAGTTTAATTATTCATTATGAACTCTTTTTCCAAATGTTACAAAGGTTTTTGTCACTTGATTTTTAAAAACATAATGTAATGTTTTAATTTTTTAATCATCCTGACTTGCTCTGGTTTCGCCGATACTTTCATGAAAAGTTGCTTCAAGAAGGACACAAGGAGATGTCTGTAGGAGAAGCAGATAGATCCCCTGCCAGTGCAGTGATTCAAGCCACTAGGAGAGTAGCACGAACTAGCTGTGCTCCAGAGTCTATGGTTTGATTACTGTCACTACCAGTCAGATCATTAATCACAACAGTGGTAGTGACAGCAGATTTCTTGACCTCATCATGAAAGGCAGGGAGGACATCCTCTGGAGCAATTCATCCTCCAGGCATAAGAAAACTGTAGGGAGGATGTCTTTTTTTATATAGTGTGTTTTCTTTTATCCATTAATTCTGTCTATAATCTTGGCAAAAATATAAGAGCTACAGGAAGGCAAGATCTTGCATTTCATCCCCTCCTGGAGAAACGTCTTTTGTTTCTGATGACATGAAATAAATGTTCATTTTCTCACCATTCTGCATCCCTGAGGATGTAGTGGCTTGGCATTGGAAGCCAGAAATGTGAATAAGTTTCTGCAGCTGTCTATAACAACAGTGCATGTGACTCTCTTTTGTTATATGGAGGTTGGCTGCACGGAAAATTGCTATGGATCCCCTTCTGAACAGCAAAGCGTATATTCCTTACAGAATAGTTATTCTCTAGTGTCTGAGGAGTATTTACAGTCTCTTCCTGCCAAAGGTTTTAACCCTGAAAACCCAGAGATACTTATTCTAAAAACGGAAGACTACAAGACAGAAAATGTCCAGTTGCTGATGAAACTGACGTCATTGCAACTCACAGTCTGTGAAACCTGTGGTACTTTTTCTTGGTCTTCAATATCCATATCATTTTGTTGACAGCATCTGCTATTTATTGTACTTTTTCATTTCCTCATGGAAACTTCCCTCATTTTCCCGGTTATTTGAATACAACCAGTCTTCAGAGAAATGATCTTGATCCACTTTGACAATTGAAGCCCATTTGATACTCATTTTCCAATAAGATTATTTGCAAAAATTATTAATTTTGTCAACAGAGGATTGTAAAAGTGTGTTTTAAATAGTTTTCAATATGAGCAAAGTGAAATTGCAAGGAATTTCTGTTCTGAGACTGGGAAAATGATTAGGAATATCTTCAATGAAAAGCTTCAAAGACATGATCAAATATCGTAATGTAGTAATTGCAAGTCATATGAAGAATTGCAAAGTATCTATGCAAATAAATACTCAAAAGGGAAGGTAATTAACATAGGTGTGTCAATGAGATCTCTTTATGGCTTCATTTTTTCTCTTCTTCACCTGCCACACAAACTAGGCAATTCAATATCATTGGATGATTAACTAGAAACACGCTTTCCAAGACCATAGAGAACCTTTCATTGGGCTGAGTGTTTTCTGCAATTATCTAATTTATATACTGCACTGAGAGCTAATGGGTACTTAAATGGTTTTAAAAGCAGTTTTCAAAATGAAATTTTATCAGAAATAGCCATAATAAAACTCTAGGCATGAAATCTCCCTTTCCGTACGGAAGTGTGCCTCGTTTGGATGGCAATATGCGAAGTGAAAAGCGACCCTGATTCATACACACATAACTGGGGAGCAGGCGCTGGTCATGACTTCCAGTCATAGCAGAGACCTTGAGAATATTAGCCAAAGGGAATGTATATACCAGTGTTCCTATTTTAGTTACACAATTGGTGCTAAATTGTGACTAAAAGTAATTAATCAAATGCTCATCGAGGTGTACCAACTCAATTATTTGGTATTTCAAATAAAGTATTTAAGTACAGCATTTCAAATGCCAACTCCAGGCAGTGCCATGAAAATGGGCATGAAGCTGTGAGACCTAATTTTCACTGTGTTTACTTAAAACATCAACATTACACTTCATAGCTTACAATTCAAGCTTCCATGTTTCTTCTCTGTGTAGGAAAAAGTGCCAAAAAATATTGTTTTACTTCTTGTTTCATCTATATAATTCATACTTACATCTCCAATTGTTCAATTTCCCCTGGAAAGAGTCACTTCATGTTAGATTTGTTTGGACTCTTGCTTAAAGCCTATCCTTTTGTTTTACAGCTGCTGAGACCCAGACACCTTAAATGCTGGCTTACCTTGATCAGCAGGATTCTCACTTCTCCAGTTCTGTAAAATTCCAGTTGGGATCTTCACATTTCAGGAAATTAGAATTTTCTACTTTAATTGGGCCTTTTTAGTCTTTTACCTGTTAGTGGATATTCAGTTAGTGTTTTATTTATCACTTTTCTTTCTGATTCTTCACTTTCACTTTCTTTTTTTTTTTTTTTTATCATATATTTTCACACAAGCAGTTCACAACATTAATGTATGATCATGTAAAATTATTTGGCAAATGCCAGTACTCATACAAGTAGGTCACAGTCAAATCTCAGCTAGTGCCAAGTGCTAGCACTGTGCAAACTTCCCATATAATTCAATAAAACACCTTAGTCTTAACCTCTGTCTCATCCACTTAAGTGATGTGGGCTTTATATTACAGAGAGTTTGTAAAGTGTATAGAAGTGACAAGCAATTATTTATTTTGCTCTCTCCCTTAATATATAGAGAAGCCAACATGCCAGGCTTTGAAATAAAGCCCAGGGAAAAAATTTCAATAACAACAACAACAACAATAATACAAATAATAATAATAATAATTTTAGAAAGAAGCATACACCCTACTTATCAACCTGGAGGAGCCATAGATTAATTCATATTTTAGGGTCAATAGTTGATTACAATTACCTATAGTGTGGGAGTTTTGTTAGCAGTTTGAATTAATATTTTGGGAAAATTAAGAAAAAAAATCTGTCCACAAACCCTCATAAATTTTACATAAAAAAGTAAAAAGAATTTAAAAAAAATCCAGTGAATATAAATGCCTGAGATTTTCACAAACTTAGCATCTGTTCCAATAAAATTTACTGGTGCATTAATTTCGTACACTAATACAAAATTAATGAAAATGTAAATGTTCGTCAGGCTGAAAACACTACATCAGTGTTCTTGTTTCTAGTTTCCAGTATGTTTTCAGGTGCATGTAGAGATATGAGTGATTATGGGGAAGGCATAATACTGTTGAGTGTTAAAAAGAGAAGGAAAAAAGGGGACACTAAACGTAACTGGGGGAAAAAACCCAATAAATTGAATTATGACTCTTACCTACTAGGGCAGAAATCTTGCTTTTATGCATTCAACAATTTCATGATGATAATGCGGGGTTCGTGCTCCATGCTAAGTGGGCTAACTGAACAATCATGTTCCACAATGCATTGCTTTGTTTTGTATGTAAAATCCTCCAGTGCAACCTACTTTAAACATGGAACTTTCCTACCAATCATCTCCCAACCCAGTTTAGGAATAGGTAACTAGATTGACATTTTGTTTAATTATCCCTATTAAAATGCAAGCTTGTGGTATATTATTGTAATAAATTCTAGCAATAAATGAAATGTGCTAATGTTCCCACAAAGAAAAACCTTTCTTTTTGGGTGAAAATTTACATCATAAACATTAAAAACCTACGTCATTTGGGCCTGTAATAATAATAATAGTAATAATAACGGCAATATAAATTATATGATTATCACCTTCTTATTAAAAATTTTACTTGCTCTTACCTGAAAAGGATATGAATTAGCATAGCCTAAAGTGTTATTTGTGTCCTTGTTTCCACTGAGCACTATCTTGGAATACAAAGTAAAAGCTCTGTCATTTTTCAAGTTAAGCCACTCCTAGATGCCAGAAGCAGATTGTTCTACTTTTTTCTGTGTATCCTATTGGGCTTCTATCTGATCAGAAGTCTACCAATACGGATTGTGTTTTGCAACATGGTTATGGCAACCTCTTCCAAACACCGCAAAAACTGCAAGAGACTCATCAGCTCCTGTATTCATTTTACCATCTTGGTCCAGTAAGATTTTCCTTGGTTTTGCATGTGTTTTGTTATAGGTAAAGTACTGCAAGATGAAATCCAGAAGCAGCATAATTTTTGAAAGTTCTTAAGTGCTATTTGGAAATGAATCTCATAAAACTGAAATTATTCCTGAGGACTTTCTTTCTAAAATTATTTTTTACAAAGGGCTGTGTCTAAAATTATGAATTTCTCATGGACAACTTTTTTACTTTGTCCCAAAGTGGCTTTATTCTGGAAGAATGCACCTGGAATTTCTTTTTAAATAGTGCTGTACAAAGAGTGATTGCTTCTCCCTTTTATCCAACAGCCCCACAGGTATCCAAGACACTCTTCTAAATGCAGCTGAATCAAGTTCTGGCCCTTCCCTGGCAAGGAGTGCCTGAGGATATCACTTTTGCCTACTCTTATCACTGAGTTCATGAGGGTGTTTTTTTGGCAAGCTTCTTCTGATGTCCTGCTTTTAAAGTCGTTCCACTTTGTGTAGAGTAATTAAGGATTCGCAGAGCTAGAGCAAGCAAGGGGGAGCAACTACATGACACTACAGGCAGGATTAGCGTGCTTAGAAAGGTGAAACTCTACTTTCTTCTCCCAATAATAGTTCGTCATGTGGTTAGGTCTTTTGGAGATTTTTGGTTTTCAGGTTCCGTAATAAATTACACGCTCCCAAAAGCTTTAGTCTTTGTTTACTATCTGTTGCTTTAGATTAAAAGAACAAAATAGACAGGATTTAAGGTATCAACATGAGGTAGGTAAACATAGAAACTGACTGACTTAAGAGGGTTTCTAATGGAGGTTTTTACTTATACTTGAGAAAATGCATAGATTTAGCAAAAAAATTACCTTGCCTGCATTTCAATGCATAACTTTTTTTGCCAGTCATCAGTGTTGGTTGGATTGGGGTCATAACTTTTAGACTGAAAATCTTGATATCATGCACTTTTAGTAACCCAGAGAAATCCTCATTCTCTGCACACCTTCTTTAACTTAGATTGATTTTAAAACTAAATTAGATATGACCCCTTCCCTCACACCTGGGCACACAAAATCTCATGATCTATTTCTTTCTCCCTGTCAGGCAACTTCAGTATTCTTTTCAAGCGGCTTCTCATCCTTCTTACCCTATCCCATCCCATCACATTGTGTCCTGTCTCATCCCGTAAGTTTTTTTGCAGAGAAGCACAAAAGCATCTTTCACTTCTACTCAATTTTCAAAATATATTCCATGTTCACTAATTAATATTTTTCTACAGTCTCTAATTTGAATGGATGCATACTGGGAGCCTTTTCAGCAAAGGTGAATATACCCAGGTATTTAATGAGATGGTCTAAACCAGAAAATCCACCATGGGCAAATTCCCAAACTCTTTCATTTTCCTCAGTCTTAATTCCAGCACAGGAAGTTGTAAATCTTACTTTCCCTAGTGCAGATGAGTGATGCTTTTAGGATCGAAAACTCTTTATGAGTAAATAAGCAAATTTATCTTTTAAAGAATCTCTATTTGTTTTGTCCTGCTAATTAGCATTCACATTTTAAAATTTAATAATTTAAAAGAATGTCCTGTCACAGATACAAGAGGTGGACATATATTTTTAAATAAATGCTTAAGTTTTTATATACTCTGCATGAAAACTGCAGTAAAGTAAAAAGTTTTCCTTATAGCAGACTCTTTTTGCTTGAGTATGCTTTTTTGTATCCTTTGTTTTGAGGGATCAGCAAAATTAAAGTGTTGCTAAAACAAATCAGCATACTTCTCCATCTCTATTTCTATATCTTTTCCGCTTTAAAGATGAGGCCTAGGGAGGTTGGTAGTGTCACTGTGCTATCTTCTTTGCAAAATCTGTAATGTGATATATGACATGCAAGGAAGTAGGCAGCCAAAGATACAGAAAAAGATTGGGAAATTACTTTCTATATTGAACTACACTGTGCAGTGAACACTGATTTTCTGTTCTATCCTGAAGCTATCTTGTCATAATAATTTTTTTTGTAAGTCCTTTCCTTTTGTTTCTAGACTTTCGAAGACTTAGCAGCCTGCCTGAAAGAAATAAACGGAAAGTCTGAAAATTTTTCGGTACAGTATGAATACAGATTAATTTTCTGATGTATTTTTAGTCATGTTCCATTAAATATGTAAAATGATGAGTCGCTAGTATTGGTGAGAGTGGGAAGTGGAATATAATTAATAGATGAAAGAATGCCCCTTCAAAATGTAGCTGCTATAAGTACACTTCGCTGATCATGAAATTTCTAATTCCAGCCCTCATATCTATATTTTAGATTGACTATGCCCTGGGGCCTCAGAAGTGAGCTCCATTTACTGAAAAGTCATGGGAAGTCATGTTTATTGTCTCAGCAGGTAGCTTCACTTTAGACTTAATACTGAAAAACAAGAGAAAACGGAGGCCGGTTTATGTTATTTGGTGCGCGCTGAAGCTTCCTGACTGATGTGCATGGCAGAAAATAAAAAAGAAAAAAAAACGGTAAAAGAAAAAATAATAGCGCATGCATCAGGTTCTATCAAGCTCTAAATATCTCTGTTTTAAATGTGTCAACCTAAGTTCTTCAGTGTTCACAAATACATTTGCAAGTGAGAACAGTGTAAGCAATTTCTTCTGTGGAAGGAAATGTGACCAATTTAACACGCAAGAAACTCTGAGCTTTTGTGTAGGCTGTAAGCATTTCAGCAATATCTTTTACGCTCCTATCAGTTCTCTAACCATACAAGTGGAAGGATTTGTGTGTTAAAATTGACTACGGTAATGAAATATTTGTTTATTCATTTTCAGACAGGATACGTATCTCTCCGAGGTTGCAAAGCAAAACATTATGCTAACATATTTCATATATGTAGGCATCAGCGAGGCAGCCCCAGACAGTCTGCTCTCTTTTTGTCACACAGTGTTCTTAGTGCCTAATAACATTGTGATGAAGGGGCTGTTCTGTGTCTGTGTAGCCATGTTTATTGCCATATGGTGGTTCCCAAATTACATTGCACTCCGATGTGTCGGGATCAGCCAGAATGGTCTGGCTGGCTCCCAGCATCGAGCACTTGCTGACAGGGCTGGTGCGACTCACGGTGCAGTACAGTTGGTGATGCTGCATTTTCATCGAGTTACCTTTCCTGCCAGCTATTATTTTCTACAGTTACAGAAGGACTTCTCTAGTTTACCTTTGTTATTAATTATTATATATCCCTAAAACACATCACTCATGCTCTTGCTAATAATTTTAGCTTCCCTGGGGTATAATATTGCTAATTAATCCATTAACTAATTAATCCAAATCCTTGAAAAAGTTCATTTGAGGTGTCCCATTAAGAGTGTCAGTCATATTAGTTACTCTAACCCTTTGACTCCCAGGCTTGTTGCTAGTATTTCTGGAAGAAGTAGCATATTTAATTTTTTGAATATGAGCCTCACAATATTGAGTGGGCTGAACCAGGAAAACCTGCTAAGCTTGGACCAGCACTCCAAATGATGTATGTGTTTGTTATGATTCTTAACCTCCTGACCTAAAATAAACAATGAGCCGCACCACAGTTTTTCTGATAATTTCATAGACTTTACTGACTCTTTTTTGACATAACTAAATTGCTGTATCTTTATCTAAATAGACATAATCCAATCCTGAGGTGATCCAACAATTTTTATCAGCCCAGCCAAACAGTCCCATTATGTAAATATGTTCGTATTGCAGATTTTAGTATGACGTAACGGTATCTAAGCAAGCTCTAATAAATCATCTCATAAGCTAGAAGTAGTTTTCCCACAAAGTTGAAAGTTTCTTTATAGGCTAACTTGATTTCTTGGAAAATTAATGGGTTTACATTAATTCTTTGATATGTAAGTAGTTAAAGTATATCAGTGATGTTGACATACTCTCTGTTATGGCACATTTCTATGCTCATAATGAACACTAAATCTTTGGGAGTAAGGAATCTCTAAGTCTGTAAAAAGAAGCACTTGCATTTTGGAATCATTTAATTGTACACAGTAAACCATAATTGCATCTCTTCATATTCTATGAAGTTATCCCTGTTATCCCACAGTGGATTAGCACTAATATAATGCAAAAAGTGTTTCCAGAACTGAAACATACTAGAAAAGTCAGAAAGCTTATATTAGGTCTTGAATTCACAAGGGAATCTTAGTCTGCTATTATACCTAGCACTTCACAAGCTTTTGTTTCTTAAGACTAGAACTGCAAATCATTTTGTGAAACAGAAAGATGTTAAGATTTTATAGATGTTGAAAGTTATTTAATAGTGTTCATGAAGTATCTTTATGTCTTAACTAGAGCTTTATGAATAACCGATTTTTAGCTGAACATAAAAGTCCGGACAAAAGCATGAGACAATCCTCTCTGCTCTTTGTAGCATTAAAAATCTGGAAAAAAAAAGTCACTCCGAACAGGGGATTTCTGTTGGCTTAAGCCAATTTTTTTTTTTTTTAGAACTGTCTTTTTATTTAAAAATATATATTTAGCTACATTTCTGGATGAATAATTATAAGAAAAAAATAGGAAAAAATGTGATAGAATTTAATGATTTTTCTTTGCAAAAAGGTTTTCTTACAAGAGGAAAAGTATTAGTCAAATGCTATTTAAATTCATTAAAGATTTCTAAGTTCTTCCTGGAATACATGTCTGTTCACACAAAACATTCCTGCAATTGCATGTTGTTATAAAATACCTAGGATTACAACCAAATCTACTTATTTATTGTCCTATTCATGAAATTAAGCCCTTAGCTTCAGAAAGGTTTTCGCTAGATGAAATGCACAACTTCTTTTCAGTAGAATCAATGTAAAACCATGAAAAGTCTTGTTTTGTCTGCAGTGATTTTTTTTTTTTAAACAATGATATGTCATGAACATTACTTTCCAAATCCTCTCCTTTGTTTTTGTATTCTCTATTTCTGTGCCTCCTCTTGAGACTTACTTTGACACAAACACCTGTTTCCATCCTTAGGATCCCTTATAACCTTCATTTGGTCTCTTGCATTACATGTAGGTGTTAGAGACAATGAGTATTTTTCTAAAAGATATTTGAAAGGAAGGCTCCTAGCCAGTTTGTGATGTGGTGCAGCTCTGACCCTGAGTCAGACTGTTGGGAAATGACCTGGGTCCTGGCTTCTCTCTGCTCAGTCTTTGCATGAGTTGTTGTGCCTGCCATGCACATCACTGATCCTGGCCCTGACCTGATGACTCAAACCCCTGCCCTCACCCTGAATTCATCTCATCACCATGGACTTGCCTGGCTCCTAGATACTGGCTAAACTGGCTTGCTGTTATGGGACTTGCTCTGCTCACCTCATTCAAGGTCTGTGTCCTTTGCCAGCCAGGTCCCTGCCGTGTCATCCTTGCTGCAGCTGTCGGCTCCTGGCCCTCCCTCCATGTCAGAGCATAGCCCCACTCCTGTCTCTCCCTGATAGTGGGTCTCACTTTATAAGACACTGCTTCTGCATTGCTGCTCTGTATCAATTAACACGACTGTATCAGAAGACATATACTTTGCAGAAATAAGTAGCAATAAAGAAAATTACAAAGAAATTTCTGTTTAGGAGTGGAGCAGCAAAGAGAGCTCTAGACAGCTACTTTGGTGTGTTCAAATGGCTAACCCTCCCGTGGTCAAGATGTCCTTTGCAGGAGTGAGAGATGGTTGCTGTAAAGAGCCTATAGGTTACAACCCTCACAGATACATGTTGCTAAGGGGAATTGAAATACTGGCAGAAAATTACTTGGAATAATGAAAACATCACTTGATTATCATTCATTCAGTAATATTATTTTCATTAAGTAAATGGAGATTTCAAGAGCTTTCATGCCTCAGTCTCTCAGAAAAGAACACTGAAAAGCTGACCCTCAGCATGAATGTGAGCTAATAAAAGCTTTCCTAAATTGGAGGTAGGCAGCGGTGCCTACCAAGGTGATGTTTGTCACTGTTTGAATCGACCTTTCTGTGAAGCTTGAAAACCAATTCACATGTAATTGCAAAAGCTGCCTTTTGGTAATATCCTATTTTATTGACAAAAGGGGATGAGGTCAACTCATTTTCATAACAATCTGCTTGAAGAAATCCTTAAGCACTCTATCATTTATAGTTTTTTGCAATACAGCCTATAAAAGTATTACTGAGCTTAGAACAGGCAATAAGAAGGGGGAAAATGACAAGTTTTGTATTAGTTTTGCTGGGGTTTTTTTAATAACTGTTTTAAGAAGCAGCCTAAAAGCCTACCATTAATGAGCAAAAAAAGATAAGCAACATAATTTTTTTCTCTGTTCATTAAACTATTCTAGCTTTGAAATATTGCTTCCTTTAAAATCAAATTGTTCTTCTTGAATCCTTTCACAAATGAAACAAATGGAAAAAGAAAAAAATATATACAATGCAAAGGAAGGAAGTGATTTTCAAAATCACAGACATTTGAAAGGTTCCTTTTTTTTTGTAGCAATAGCTACAAACGTCAGCAGTGGCTAGTGACAATAGGCGATAAGTGGTTGTCAGGAGACCTGGTTCTGGTTTTGGTTTACTACTTACAGTTATGGTTTCAGTGAATTTATTCTTTTATCTGATTTTGGATTATCCTAGTTTGAGTCATAGTTTTCACCGATTAGTTATTACTTGTGAATAAATCATTTTCTTGGACAAATTGCTGCTTATCAATTGTTCCTAAACAGTTCACTACAAGTTATTTGTAATTTTCTCCCTCAGTTGCATGGATGATTACCTATGTCAGATAGCAATGTTTTTGGTCCTTGCTGGGATGAAACAAGCTTTCTGAACTAATGCACCTGAAAACAAAACCCCACAGTTTTGATTCTTGTTATTGAGGCTGATTACTGTAGATTGTTTTTTGAGCACAGGGAATGATGGATAAAGGTAATATAAAGACATAGGATACTTTAGAATATTTGAAATATTTTGGTGACTTCCCTTAGCCTAACACAGGACATCTTTTTTATGGATCCCATATTTAGAAAATATCTGATGAAATTCAAAAACAGATTTATCAGTGGCTGTATTACTTCTATTTTCTTTTGTCATATTCAAATTCACAACGAGAATATTTCTAATAAGAAAGCTGAAGCTAGATGTGTGTTTTCTTCACCTGCTTTATTCCGTAGCTGAACTGAAACACTGCACTCTTTAGGAAGCTGCTGTGTCATTTCTCCCTTTTATAAACAGTAGATGACTTTTGTATAGCAGCCGAAGAAGGGCATGGATTGAATATTCTGCTCTTTACTTAGTGCCACGCTGTCACCAGTTACTCTCTATTCTTAGCAGCATAAATGCGTACAGTGGCCTTTGTCTCTTATCAAATGTGTTAGTGCCAGGTCTGTTCTTCAGGCTTTTAGAGAACATCTCACTGCTCCGTTGAGTACTCCAAGTTAAATAAAACCTAAAGGTCACCTATTCTGCCCATACTTAGTTGTGTTTAGGCAATCAGCAGAACTACCAGATGCATCCTTGGCCCTTAGGGTCTTACAGGATATGGGGCCCTCTTGAAATCTTGTGGTGGAATCACTTCAATCCATGACTTGTGTCTTCCGCTACTGCTGTTCATTGTTTATTTTGGCCTCCTTTGCTTAGATAGGAGCCTTTCCCTTTCCTTTCCCTTCCCTCAGTTTTTGAAAGCACAGTACCTATTTTCAGATGCTCACTTGCACATTTGTGCCTGCACAAATCTTGTCTACGTTTTTGGGTTTTGAATTTTGAATAAATACTTACCCTCTTCAGCGCTTGCAAGAACAAGCCCAGCAACTACAAGCGAAATCAACTGTCAAAGTGTTGTTATTTGCAAACATGATGTGCAAGTTTTCTTTTGCTGTATGTCCCTGGTCCAGTGTAACTCCCTCAATAAACCAGTCAGGAAGACTCCAGGGACAGTGCTGCAGAAAAGGAAACTGGCTCTGTTCCAAAGTTGAAAAGTGCTTTATTCCTGCTGAGGATCTAGGCATCTATTTTTAATTACCAGTTTTGTGATTACTCCTTCAATAATGCTACTACCAAAGAAGAGTTATTTCATTAAAACAGTGTTAGCCAATTCAGCTATTTAAAAAATAACCAACACCCCCAAAAATGTTTGTTTTAATTAATTATAAAGGGCAAAACTCAGAAAACAAGTAAATATTAATAAAAGATGGCAGTCTTGAAAAGGGCAAAAGGGAGATGAATACATGGATGTACTATTGTATAGAAAGAAGCACTTTAAATAGAACTGTGTGCAGAGTCAGACACCACAGAATATCCATTCTTGCAAATTGTTCTTAGTAAATCTATCTAATCTATTTATTTATCCTCAGATCATGCACATTTAGATCCGAGTTCTGCCAGCTGAGTTAATAATTCTTATCTGAAAGTAATTACGTTGGTCCATAAGTTTTCACCACTGTGTTGTTCCACATCATATCAAACTGCGTGACATCTCATCACATTAGCATAAAATGCATTGTGGTGGTGCACAGCATGGTGCAGTGGCAGACTAGAAATGATGCAGCATTCCTAGTGGTAGTGAACGAGGAAGTGTCACTGGTATTTAGAAGCTTGTGCCTACTGCAGTTTGATTACTCGCTGGAGGATTTGGGTTTTTCTTCTTTCGTTTACATTTAAAGGGCTTGAACTGGATATTAACTTTTATGACCCAGATTTGGTGCTCTGGAGAAGCGCTGTTAGAACCCCAAAAGACTTCAAACCCACCTTTTAGTTACGAAAATGTGTCAGTTCTGAATTTATTGACCATCTGTCAGACTTCACTCACCACGAGCTAGCTGTCATTGTTTGTTATTTGATGCACTCCTATAATGACTCACTGCAGGGAGCTACCAGTATCTCCATCACAGCAATTAATGAGGTCACTGTCTATCTGCAAACATCTCAGCCTATAATTATTTTTAGTTGCTCTTAGCTAGTGTGCCAGATCAGATGAAAGTAATGTGTCTATATATAATATTTGGCAGTATTAATAATATTTACCTGTTGTGGAGATATTTGGCTGATTGTTTCTATCAGTATTTTTCTTTAATTTTGTATGAGATGTCTCTTAAATGCCCCATTCAAAATCAAATTCTCATGAGCAGTAGAAACAACTGCCACGACTGAGCTCCAGTACTCTATTCTATTTCTCTGTCTCAAAATATCTACCCTATTTCATATGCATATTTGCAATGGATATTTCTTTTGTGCTTATGGTATTTTTGTAGATAAATATAAGTTTGAAATTCTTTCATTATTACTACTGCTACTGTTGTAGTTTTAAGGTAGTGGTCCTAGCCACAATTCAGAACAGGAATGCAGCAAGCCAGAACAGGGTGGTAGGTTTTCCTGTCTTGAAAAATATTATGAAATTTTCCTAATACTGTTTTTAGAACAGTAGTTCCCCTGGAACTCTATGAATATGTTCACTCCATTGTGCAATGGATTTACTAGTGTACAAGAAGACATAATTCCCATCCTGAGGAGTTTAAAATCAAAAGAGGCAAACTTTATGGTGTATGGGGCCAAAAAGGAGGATAAAATGTTTCAGCAGAGTTGAAGAAGAAGGATTTTCCTGTCATTCAAGTATCACAGTAAGAGAAACATCAGGGCTTATCTCCAGCAAATTACTTCAGACTGTGCAAAATATCCCGTCTGAACTGAGAGATTTATTTTGGCTCCTTCTTTTGGAACTAAGACAAAAATGGTCCAGATTCAGAAAGGAGAAACAACAGTATGGATTCCTGGATTTTTCCCTACCCAGTGCACTTTTCCTGTGGTGACACAGCAAAGAGGGGACTTATCCAACATACAGGAACTGTCAGGTTCAAATCTTTTCTATTCCAAAGTGATTTAACACAACCCAACACAAACAGAATGACAAAAAGGATTTGTAAGATACATCCGAACACCTTTTTGTCATGATAGATTTGTGTAAATTATTGGAAAAATTTGAGTAAAACTGCAAATAATTTTGCCTGCCTTAATTTCCACACAAGATTTGCCACACAAGATTTGCCAATTTACACTTTTAATTGGATCATTTAGCCTTTATCCAGTATTCAGAAAAGAATTTCTAAGGATGGATGTGGCAACATTGTGACGCAGTAAAATACTGCAATGGCGTAGATGATGTACATAAAAGGAGGCAATAAGAAACTTATCGATGACATGCAGCAATGTTTTAATGTTTTCTGTCAAACAGACAGTTTTTTTTCATGAATATTCTGATCACTCATTTGTCAGTGGAAAATGCTATGAAAAAGAAGTAAATATATGCAAAATATATGTTTTACTACATTTTTTTAAGGTCTTGAAAATAAAATTCTTCTTCAACTCTTTCCTTTTGTGATGACCACTATCTTCTGCTTTAATTTATTCTTTTTTACCAGAATACCTTGCTGTAACTATTATTCATTATTAAACTAATTGGCTTTTCTATTAAGATATGATAATCAAATTCCTTTCTTTTCTAAAGCCCAATCACAGGTCCACACTAAAACCCATGCCATTTTACTGAGGTTATAATTTCTTTTCTCACCACCAGTTCTGTTAATTTGCCCTTTCTGCAGTGGAAAACCTTCACTGCACTGAATAAACTGTTTGCCCAAGGAGCCCAGTGAGGCCTGGAGTGAAATCCCTGGTAAGATATAGGAAATAGCAAGATTTCTGGGCAGAACTGAAAATAGGAGCAAAAATGTTTGCCTACAGAAAATTCAGTGATAAAGATGGTGAAAGCTGGGCAAACAGCACACTTCCCATGACATGTGGTAGGACTTTAGGGATAGGAAAAGGGTTGGGGTAGGAGAGCAGCAGAAACCTTTTCCAGGTTTCTGCCAGAAATCAGAAGAATCAGAAGAAAATCAGAATCAGAAGAAAAGAAGGAGTGAAAGCTAAGACAGGCACTGTCTTATGTGCTGATTACGCAGTGCCGAAGAGCCAAGGATGGAGACCCCAGAAGATATGGCAAAGTTTCTCAAGTGACAAGAATCTGAGGGGGTACTGGCAGCCAGCAAGCCTGATGAGAGGAGGAGATGATGATTGTCAAAAGCATCTGAGGAAGTCCTGCTCAAAGATCTCCAGAGAAAGGCCTGAGAAGTTTTCTTAGTTAAGCAAAGATTAACTACACCGTCTGCGTAATGTTGTACCTGGGACCTCTAAAATCTGATTCCTCATCTGACAAAAAGTTTTTATGATGATATTTTGAAGAGTATTTTTTTTTTACGGCTAGAGGAAATTCTCCATATGGAAGTCTCTCCTGGGTTGCAAAGAACAGTTTATTGTCAGGATTCACTGTTTTTAGGCAAGTACGGTACTTGTTGGTTGCTTCCACACCTTGATGGGAAGAGTAGTCAGGATTTCCCTTTCTTCCTTAGTTTTTAAGATGTTGCTTTGGAAAATAAAAGGGAGAGATAAATTGCTTTTCTCTCAAAAAGGAAAAAAAGGGAACAGAGAAAACCTGATGGAGGTAATGTATTCTCTCCCTCCTCTTTCTCTGAAATCGTACTTTGGGAGAGGTGGATGAATAACTTCCAGAGTAAAAGTTAAAAAAGAAAGAAGTTAAAATGGAGAAATTGAATGTACATATTTAATTTCTTAGGTGGGTAGAGCTGATGATTTGAATGAATATTGGTGCTTCAGGATTGTAATTCATGTGGGCAGGCTGGGCAGGATATAATCTTGTAGTTCCTTTTGATGGCTTAGGTGATGCCTCACAACATGATGCAATGAAGCACACCATGTTCAGTGAATAGTTAACTCTTCTTAACCTATAAACTTGGGAGAGTGAGCAAGGCTGGTTTCCAGATGATTCGAAGGTGGCCCAGGGTTACTTTGAAAAAGCTAGTCAGGGAAAGGTGTACTTAATAAAAGCCTTAAGAAAAACCTATTGACTGGGAGGGTGGCAGTACATTTCACTCCACCTTTTTGTACTTAGAAAATTTGCAAACAGCTCTAGCAGAGTGCACATTCTCACTTAGCTAGAATAATCTTAGAAGGTAGCATAGGTAATACTGAATCAGTCAAACACAATGGCAAATTCCAATCTCAAGTGCTACTGCTTTTCTTAATTCTTTTTGTTTAACAGTCTATTTGTTAGTTAAATGCCATTTATTTAGGTTCATAATACCACAGAATTAGCATTTTTGTGTTAAAGAATAAAATTCTTGTTTCATCAAAAAGCTTTACTGTGTAGAGCTCTAGGAAAATTGTGCAATCTTTTTCTCACATTAACTATTTTTAATTTCCTTTCAGTTTGGTATTGTTTTCCACCACACAGCTTTGTCTCCTGCAGATTGTCAAATTTGTCAGGATTCCTTATTTGTTGGAAACTTTTCAAGCATAAGGATTATTCTTTTACTAGCAGCTCTAAAATATATCCACAGAAGGTATGACTTGTATGATGGTAACCTAGGCTGCGAGAAGGGACACAACTGAATAACAGAATACTAAATAAACAAAACCGACTTTTCTTTCATCTGCACAATTCAGCTGGGAGATCCATTTGAGTGGATCTAGTCATTTGTTATGACAGGTTGCAATTAGTCAGCATGCTGCTATGTTTGCTTAAGATTCTGCTTGCTGGAATACTGAAAATGTTTGAACAAAAGAAAGCCATAGCACCTTTGACTGACCTGGTCTGTCTGGAGATATTAGTTGGTTCAATGTTTACATGAACAACAGGTTTCAGGAAAACACAGCTTGGCTCTGACTACTCTCCCTTACATTGCTTTGCTTACGTAATTTATTGAAATACAATTTAATGTTATAAGATTATTTGGGGTGGGATTTTTAAAAAAATTATTGTGTAGCTTGCAATTTCTAGCACAAGGGGAGCCTGAAATGGAGACTTCTATCTCTACTATTACACAAATAACAACAACATTTAACAGCCTTTTGTCTCTGAGGCATTAAGACTGCAAATTGAGCTACGTTAATGACTAATTAGTGTTTTCAGCATCTTCCCTGTGCATGAGTCAAGAAAAAGGTAATTTTCTTGACTTTTAAAAATTTATCCCCCCTAAATATGAATATTTTCTTAAATTGAATATTTTTATATTCCTAATGGGAAAATGCAAAATTTTATTTTAAAATTTGAGAATAGATCACATTTAACTTGAGAAATTTCCAGCTATGGTAAGTTGTGATTTCTTTTCTCTGTATTGGGGAAACTCTGTTGTTATGACAAATGATGTTAATGTAAGCCTATAATGAAGAAAAGAGGATAAAC
Source organism: Mohoua ochrocephala (assembly GCA_013398855.1). Lineage (NCBI taxonomy): Eukaryota > Metazoa > Chordata > Aves > Passeriformes > Acanthizidae > Mohoua > Mohoua ochrocephala. The sequence continues at coordinate 20,408 of VZTA01023061.1, read as the reverse complement.
ATTTTATATGACATTGTCCATAGATGGAAACAGAAGGAGACATTGCATTACCTATATCTAGTCATTATGGGGTCCATGCAGTTTTAAACATGCAGTTTTTCAAGTGAATGTTCTGAGTTCCAGCAGACTAGCTTAGTAGGTTTGTAGCAAGCAGAAAAAAGTAAGAGAAAAGTTTGATTCAATTTGGTGAAGAAAATATAAAAGCAGAAAGGGGTCTGGAGGATATAATGAAGACATCTGAATTGTTTGGAAGAGATAGGTGAATAACTTCCAGAGCAAAAAAAATCCCCATCACACCATGGATATTTTTACATGCTTGAATTTTTTTTAAAAATCATTTCAGTCCACTGTCTTCTTGACCACAATATGAAGGTTTTTTTCCCCCAGATTTGAATCATATTAATGAACTTAGAATTAGCAAACTACAGAATGCTCTTAATAGTATTTTTTAATTATTAAAACAAAAGGGTTAGCATGAAGTGAAAGAACCTTTTTTCTTCCTGAGATTCATTGCAGGTTTCTACCTCTGTCCTACCTTCTCTGGAGATTTGTTCTCAAAGCTTTGTTGCTCATCTTAACAGCTATGGATCACATACAGTCATCTAGAGTTTTTAAAGATCAAATTTAGATTAAATTTTTCTGAAAAATAAAGAGGCACCTAGGAAAACTATAGAGTTTATTTAAGCAGATGGATAGCTCTTGTTGACAGATCAGAAATCTTCTGAAAGACTACAATATTTTTAATGAGGTTTCCAGAGAAAGAATATACTGCTTTTCCTATCCTGTATTCCAGATAAACTTAAGTCATTCAGGTACTGCAAACAAATGGATAACAAAATATTTTTATATTTAAAGACTAATTTTTACTTAAATCTCAAACTCCTGACAGGAGAAAATGGAACTCTCTCCGGGCTGCAGGTCTGCTGTCATTTTAAAAGAACAACATATATTTTGACAATTATTTCTTATATGCCCTTTTAAATCTTGTATAAAGTCTACATTTTCCTATCTTCCTGAGGGCTTTCTATCACTGTTCCTCAAAAAAATACAAAAGATAGTTAAAATTATTTTTTAAAACATTCAGTGCTCCATCAAATATCAGTGGTCAAAGTCTCCTCAATTTCAGTGTATAAGGATTCAAATGAACTAAATTATTAATATGAACCTCTGCTTTTTATTTTTTTATTATACAGTTTTTTATTTTTCTTGAGTTCCACAGGTTCTTCTATTATTGCTCTGGAGAGACCATCAATTATTAGAGTTTGAATTCATAACATAATTCTGATGTGTCTGTCTGTAACACGGCTTCAAGGAGAATGTGAGATAATACATCTGGTATAGCTCTCATCCTGTCAGGATGATCAGGACACTTTGTATAGATCCTGGCTACATCCAGTTTGAATTGCCTAATGCTGAGCAGGATGATAAACCTGAATTTTCCACCTACTACAGTGTGCCATCTACTAAGCTATAGCAGTATATGTAGATACGACTTCATCTTTCTCTCTAAATAACATTGGCAACATTTCGTGAGCTGTCTGTTTCTCCAAATATTTGTCTGTTATGGGAATGCAGATTGGGTTTGTTCTCTGTCAGGAGTGAAGCATTTGTAATGGGACTGAAGGGCAGAATGGGGCAGTTCTGAGATGAGCAGAAGCAAAAGCAGGAGTTCAGATAGCTTTTCATTCAAACTGAAGTACATTTAATTTAATATTCTGCAGTTGCAGAATAGGGGTGTTAGACTGAAGTGTTATCTTTACCACAGTCTTGCTTATGTTCCACCTTGCAATATTCTCTCTCCTCTTTTTCTCTGCTTCCAAATCCATTGAGGTAATAGTGATTTACTGCTGCTCTGACTCATAAAGATGCACTAAGAGTATAATCCAGGAAGTCAGTAGGATTTTTGCCACAATGAATCAGTATAACCCATGTTGCATAAAATGAGCAGATATAAAGTGCATTTCAGGACATGATACGGCCTTGTACTGTCTCCTGCGATGGTGCATGGAATTCCTCTGAAGAAAGCAACTACAGTCTTGTTTTTACACTCTGGGGCAGAAACATTCCACCTGGAAACTGTAATCTCTCCTTCAATTTCTATTGTTGATTCTCCATATTTATTGGTCTCTGTGAGGTCAGTATAAGCCACATCACTGCCAGAGTTATTCTTTTTGAAGCCATACCAACTAAGCCTGTGAATCTGTCTGCCTTCTGAATGTCTGTCTTTAAGAACTATTAAATCCCACGCAGCTTGCAGATTTTTGGATTGCTCATTTCTCAGGTGTATCATCCTATATAAACTGCACCCTAAAAGACATACAGAAAGGAGAAAGAAAGAGACAACTCAGTACAATATAAGGACAGATAATCAGTCAGAACTCGCAAAATCAGGAGCAGATGTAGCCCAATTAAACTCAACAGTTTCACAGGTGTTTATAGGAATGACTTAAACATAAAACGCACCTCTCTTCAGTGCTCCTTAATTTTTTTTCCTAGAACTCTTTAAATTTTATATACTTCACCAAAATAAACTAGAAAATGTATACAGAAAAGGCAATTGGAGTTTAGTTGGATATAACTGACTTAAAATTCAACATGCTGTTTGATTTTGGAATCACGGTGAGCCGTATTTATTGAGGGGATAAGGGTTAAGTGATATCACATAATCATTTGGTTTTGAACTCCTGGCAAAAGGCACCCACAATTAAAACTGGTATATGCAAGATCTGAAGGTTGCTAGAAAATGCTGGAACTCCAGCCCTAATTGGCTTCAACGTGTATAATTCTTTCTCAGCAGCATGTGCTGGAATTTGTCATTGTCTCACTACCTGAACATTATGCTATCAGCCAGAAACACAGCATATATGCCATTCATTCTTTTCAAGCTGGTGCTTTCCTGACTGCAGTTTTAGGAGTTTATTGAAGGGAATGGACAGAGTGATAATGCACACATTTTTCTTGCATATCTCTTGTTATGGTATTAGCATTAATCCTTTGACTTCCTATCATATTGCAAAATGAAAAGGTTTTCTTCTGCTCAGGTGCTGTAACATCTGGAAGACAGACTCCATCTAGTTTTTGTGTTTTATATAATATTGGGATTAACTTTTTTTTTTCCCTGGAAATTATATAACACGTATTCTTCAGCAGCATAGCTCCTTAGATGATGTGTACTTTCTTGGTAAGTTAGACCTTGCTAAAGTCCTTCCTTGCATTCTGGGGGAGCTGTGCCTGCAAGTTCAAAGAACAGACTGGAAAGTATGCATGACATTGCCATCTTGAACTACCTTTACAATGCAAACTTTATATTATTTGGCTTTATTTAACCTACTCTTCAGTGCCGTATTTTTTTTCTTTTACCAGTGCACAATTTACTTCTTAAGCAAATGAGTTCTACCTGCCAGAATTTGTCAAAATCTTCAGAAGAGTTTGGTGGCTTGACCTTGGCCAGCAGCCAGACGCCTGCTCAGTTGCCTTCTCACTCCCCTTCTTCAATAAGGCAGGGGAGAAAACAGGCTGAAAGAGGTCATAGGTGTGCTGTGGGCTCCTTCATGGGCTGCAGGTGGATATCTGCTCACCCATGGATCTCCATGAGCTGCAGAGGGACATCTGCTTCACCAAGGTCTGCACCACAAGTCGCAGGGGAATCTCTGCTCTGGTGTCTGGAGCGCCTTCTCCTTCTTCACCAGCCTGGGTGTCTGCAGGGCTGAAGCTCGCACACATTGTCTCTTCAAAGTATCACAGGATCAATTAGGTTGGAAAAGACCTCTAAGACCACCAAATCCAACCTATGACCCAACACCACCCTGTCAACTAGACCGTGGCACCGTCTGCCATGTTAAGTCTCCAGGGATTCCACCACCTCCCTGGGCAGCCCATTCCAATGTCTAGGGACCCCTTCTGTGAAGAAATTCCTCCTAATGACCCTCCTAAACCTGTCTTGATATAACTTAAGACTGTGTCTATTTGTCCTGTTACTTGTTGTCTGGGAGAAGAGACTGACTCTCACCGTGCTACAACTTCCTCTGACGTCCCTGAGCCTCCTTCTCTCCAGGCTAAACAACCTCAGCTCCCTCAGCTGTTACTCATAGGACTTACTCTTTAACTTCTCTCTCTCACAGCTGCTGTGAAGCAGTTTTCACTGTTTTATGTTAAACCCAAGGCTCCAGCCCTTGGCTGTGGGACCCTGATGTGGTTCAGTTGGAGACAGCTGGAAGCAGTTGTGCCCAGCATGGGCAAACTGCTTCTCACAGAGGTCCCTGCAGCTCTCCCCACCCCTGCAGTATTCACATTCTCCATGACATCCATGATTGTACCCCTCATTAGCATTTTTATCCCTCTCAGTTCATCCCTCTTTCAAGATGAAAAAGCCTAATTACCTCATTTTGGCCCAAGAAGAAAGAGGATGATATTGATGATCCTTGTTTCCTTTCACTGTAGGTTTCCCAGGACCCTGCCTTTGCAATGGGAGGAGCTCGGCAGTGTGCATGGAGAGGGTGGTTGAATGTGGGCTGAGGCAGAAATATTCTCCAAATGACATTCAAGGCACCAAGCTTTCCCGTGGAAAGAAGATAAAGTTTCTAGCTTTTTGCTTTGTTCTTGCCTGTAGGCAACCTTCAGTCCTGGATGTTCTTAGGGCTGATGCTCTCACATATTCTCACTTCACAAAATCACAGAATCAGTTAACTTGGAAAAGACCTCTGAGATCTCTGGGTTCAACCTATAAAGAGCTGGACTGAATACAGAGTTAAGAGTTCCACTCTCTGTTTTTCCGAGGTAAGGATATTACTTGACATCTCCATGTTAGTTTTCACTGTCCACAGTAAAATAAACTATAACTTAAATATTAGGATATTATACAAAATAATATTTGATCCTTGAACAGTGATTAATATTTGAGGTTTATGGAGTAATATGCATTTTTGTATATATATTTTATCACACTCTGCTTTGAGGAGTTCATGACAGCTGACTTTAACATTTAACATTTAAACATTTCTGAGCCACAGGTGTTTTTTTAAAAAAGTTAAAAGCTATTTCACAGCATGAAACAACTGTGAGTTTCTTATACTTTTTGAAATGTAAAGTAAAACAATTACTCAGTTAAGGAATTAAATTATTTAAGCAGCAAGTCGAATTTGTTACTCTTTCAAGTAATTTTTTAAAATTAATAAAACATTACTTAAGTAAATTTAGTGCTTATATCTCAAATACAATGTAATAAATTTCACATAAATGAATAAGTCATTATTTAATTTAAGTGTTAATGCTAGATCTTCTGAGAATGAGATCATTTTTGCCCTGAGAGTCTGTGGCTCCTCGTGCAGTACACATTGAGTATAGGATGAAACCAGCCTTATCAGTTGGCTTCCTGAACTAGTCTAGGTGACAAGAGAGCAGGGGCTGGTACCATTAATACCTACAGGGCTTAGTGAAGAAGGAAGAGTTGATGGAACTGATGGATCTCATCAGTCTGCCTCAGTGTACTTCCTATTTTAGGCACAGCACCATCCTTGCCGGAGCTACACATCTTGCAGAATTTTCTGTGGGCTGTGTTGTTTAAAATGAGGTCTGTTAGAACGGCGGTCACACTGCAGAGTAGAAACACACTGCAGATCACATCGGGAAACCATTATGCTGTTTGACAGGCCCCTGCCATCCATCCACATCCCAGCTGAAAATTTGGCAGATCCCACAAACCTGACCTTGGGCCAGCCTGGGAGGATGTAGGTGAGGTTCCAGAACTGAAAAGGGGCATGCTTCTGAGATGGGCAGCCTCCCTAGGATGAGCTGTCTGGTGCAAGCCTGGAGAGCTCTGCAAGCCAAAAGGGCATTGTGATACATCATGGACTCCAAGGCAGAATTTTGATTACCTGCGTTTTTAAAAATTCCCTTTCATGCAGCTTTTGATACATCGACTTCCACTTCCAAGTAGGTGATTTTCCAAATTGCTTTTCTACCCCATTGTCCCTCTGTGCTCTTCTCCCCTAAAGTACTGGCTTGATGCATGGTTACAAATACTTTGTGCTTTCCTCCTTCTCTGTAGCCCTAGATGTTTCCTCTGGAAGCCCCAGCTTGAGCTGTCAATCTTGGCTCTTCAGCCGTTTCAGAGCAGGCAAGGAGCCTAATTATCATAGGATTTTTTAAATTCAAAGGCTTCTGTACATGGAGACTGAAGAACAGCTACCTTAATTCTAAATACTCTTAATCAAAGCACTGCAATTAATGTAAAAACCTTTCTTTTTTCTTTTTTTTCCCGGTGCCCAGTGTGTAGTCAGTTAATAGCTGAGTTTTACAGGGGATGCTTAAATTATATTTAATACAGTAGGTTTTTAAATTACGTTAATAAATACTATTTAGTAGGGTATGATGTGCTAATAATTTCTATGAAAAGCAATTGAGAATTTCCAAAAACTGGTAATTAAACTCAACTTAAATTCATTCTGTCTGCTGACATACAAACTGCCTATCACAAACCATAGGCACCTCCACTCTGGTTTTGTGTTCCTGTCTACATTTAACTACATAAATGATTGCATTTTATTTCACCTTTCAAAACTCCATATGTAACAAGGCTACAGTGTGTTATGCATGACAAGTGATACAGGGTATTTTCATCTAATCCAACAATACTCGTTCATAATTACATTTTAATCGTGTAAATGACTTAATAGCATTAGATGACAGTAACTTTATACCTTCCTGCTGAAAATTACATTCTGGGTAAGAAACTATTCAAGTGAGTGAGAACTTGAGGAGCTCTCGACTCCTGCTTCTCCTAGGGCTGGGAGTTTTGCAATTCTGGTAAAGGAGTAGTGTCAAAGCTCATCAGTTCCTTGGAGAAAGAAAGCCAGAAGGAAATTAAATTATTAATCTGCGACTAGTACACTAGGTCTAACAAAACCCTTCAGCCGTGCTGCTTGCTCATTTCCATCTATATCTAAGTGAGCCAAGTCATGACAGATTCTCACCTTCAGGTGGTTAATTGGCAGAGTTTGGTGAGTTAGCCACCAGTCTTTCCTTTATATGGATTTTTTATTAGCACTGGGCAGTCCACCAAATCTGGAATATTTACTAAAACTCTTTTATTTTACCTTTCACCACCAAAATAGTCACATTTCCATTGGAAGCTTTAACTCGGGGCTCCTTTGGAGACCTCAGGCCATGGATGATCTCTTGCTGCAGGGCAGTGTTGCTGTGCTGTGTGCCCTATAGCATAGAAGCTGCAGAACTTGGGGAGCTACAGCTTGACACATCTCTTTGTATTTTTATTTTCAAGCTCCTTTGATAGGGAACTTTTCTTGACTTTTATGGACTCCTAGGTGCATAAGGAGGCCTTCCTCCAGACCTCGGGAGGAGTTTTATTGTTAGACTAGGAAAATGGAATAACTATTTCATCTCACAAAGTTTTTTGCAGAAATATTATATTTTTCCTTGCATGCGTTTTATCTGTGCAAGATGCTGATGTTTGTAATTAACCTTTCAAATCAGGAAATCCTCTTCCCAATTTTTCAATTTCATCCAGCAAAAATATTTGGAATTTTTATTATTTATGATCACAGGGTTGGAGCATTTCTTCTATGAGGGCAGGCTGGGAGAATTGAGGTTGCTCAGCCTTGAGGAGGCAAGGCTCCCAGGAGACCTTGCAGCACCTTCCAGTACCTAAAGAGATTACAAGAGAGCTGGGGAGGGACTTTTGACAAGGGCATATAGTAGTTAGACAAGGGAAAATGGCTTTAAACTGAAAGAGGGTGGGTTTAGATTAGAAATTAGGAAGAAATTCTTTACTGTGAGGGTAATGAGGCACTGGAACAGGTTGCCCAGAGAAGCTGTGGATGCCTCATCCCTGTGTTCAGGGCTAGGTTGGATGGGGCTTTGAGTAACCTGGTCTAGTTGAGGGTGTCCCTGACTGTTGGAACTAGATGATCTTTAAAATTCCTTCCAACACAAGCCATTCTGTGATTCTAGCATTACCTGAAGTTGTCTTTACCCAAGGAAGAATACAAAGTCAGAGGTCTTGATCCAGTGTGCATTTCTCGAATTACTTAATTGAAAAAATCAACAGTTCATGTGAACGCATTCTGATTTTTGAAAGAATTTCATGAAGGTGTCAAAGCGCTTCATTTCAATTAAAGAATTGTGTTTCAAAGAGACAAAGAATTATTTTTCTAAAACTGACTTTATTTTTTTTTCATTTTTTTATGTCTATGTCATATCTCAATAAGTCCCACCTTGAGAATATTATGAATTATGATTTGGGAAAAGACCCCAAAAAATAAACACTTCTGAGTTTGCAACCTCTAGTGCCAGTGAGTGTTTTTGCATTGAATTTTCTGAAGCAGAAGAACTGAGAAGAGTACCAAAAAAGTGAGCAGCTATGGGCTGGTAATAAAACAGTGCAATATTGCTGGAAATTCCAGCAGAGCTCACAGACAAAAGGAATCACTTTGAAGGTCAATTGTTGGGCACAGAATGATGTCAGCTTTTATTTTTTCATAATGCAGAGACTCCACTTTACCTAAAGAGAATTAAGGATAGAATTGAAATGAAAGTTTTTAAAAATACATATATTTGACCCACTAACTGCCAAGATATTTCAATGTTTTGTCCCCATTTTGCTATGGCTTTATTTCAGAATCTCAACATTTTTTGCTGGTTGGAAGTTCCATTTTTCAAAAGGAAGTTCTTATTTCTGACTGCTTTTCTCGGTCTGCTGTGTCTCAGATCTGTGACTTGAAGGTCTTTTAAATCAGCACAGCATATTCTGGCCAAACACTCACTGTTTTATCATGATTGTATAGCAATCACTTGTCTAAGTGATTGTGTAAATATATATAGATATAGGTAAAGATATACATGTAACATTTTTCTACTCTCTTACTTCCTGAATACGAAAAAAAAAAGTATTAAATCCGAATGCTCAACACTCCTTCCCTGAAAATAGCTACTTAATTTTCAGGCAGATAAAACTTTGTGAAGAAATCCTACCTAGCAGAGACGAAATCATGGATTCTCTTCTGCCTTACTGGGAATCATAATAAATACTCATTATCCCATGGGGAAAAAAGAAACATTAAACAGTGAGGTGGGTTAATATTATTGATAAAACTGAGTCTGGATGGAAAACAGCTAGAAGGAAATGGAAGAACACATGAAGAAAAAAATCAGGAAGAGCGAAGAGAATGGACAGAGGTGAAGTGGAATTAATCTTACGCAGTTGCCATGAATAACTGTGCTTCTTACCGCTTCATTCATAGAATCATATAAGGGCTTGGTTTGGAAGGGACCTTGAAGACCATCAAGTTCCATCCCCCCCGAACCTGACAGCAACATCTAGGGCCAGAATGAAAGGCTGACACATTTTGCTTGTCACCAGCTAAGCAGTATGGCACAGGGCATTATACTCAATCTCGTTCTTTTAACGTTGGCTCAGGAGATGAAGGAAGTAGGTTAGTATCAAACATGTAAAGGGGTATTTGGAGACTGGAATTCTTTAATAGCTTTAAGAGAGTACCTCTAAGTAAAGTCCTAAAGTAGTTTCTTTTCCTGGGTAGTAATTTGTGTTAAATCTGTTCCATCAGAAAGTCAGTGTCGTGTGGAAAGCATTATTAACCTTTGTAAAACAAGCCAGAAGAGCTACTAAAACTGGAGGTATAATGATTATTTTTGCAGTGACTTACCAAATTAAGGTTAGTACAGTCTTAGGAGAAGTCACAGATCCCATGGTTTTACTTTTGTTAAGTGAGTGCTTATTTTTGTCCCTGTGAAAAGTTACCGTGGACACACTTGTCATGATATTTTGCCCATTTCTTCAGACAATGTAAGGATTTTCTCTACTGTTCTTTGCCATGATGAGAAACTCTAAAAGCTTAGCTGTATGGGACACATTGAATTATCTTTTTTTNGTACCACTTAGTGAGATCCTTTCCAGAACAAGTGGAAACTCTTTCTGGCTTTATTTTCCCTACCTTTTCTTCCTGGGTTTAGGAATGCTGTGCTTACTCAAAAACACTCATGCTCTGCTGTCATTTGGTTTGGGTCCAATGCCTGAGGCACAGAAGTTGCCCATTTCTGAGGCTTGGAAGGTACTTAAGGTTAGCACCGTTGGCAATGCATCTTTTTTTCGGAATAACCTGTATTTCACTACTAAAATAAATTTCCAATTTATTTTTAGCACACTTATTTTGCAGCTACCAATTCCTTCTCTGGATAGACAAGAGATTACTTATTATGTAATGAATTGTGGGCAAATTTTATCTTCTTCTCTTCTGTGGTAGTGGGATAAATCCCAACACCATTTTTAACTGAAATTTTGAAGGACATTTACTCTTTTCCAAATTGGCCATGGAACCAGAGGCATGACAGAAGATTAGCCAGGGCTCCACTGCTGATTCTGTCTCCAGGCAGCTTTACACAGCATGTCAGTGTTAAAACTGTAGAAAATATTTGTGAGTAGTAATGTATTACAAGAGGGTTTTGCCTTTTTCTTTGTTGAAGATCTATACCTATTGGGAAGTTTCAGAAGACTCTAGGAAGAGCAATGGGATTTTTTCTTTTTCCTTACTAGTGAATAATCATTTATGGTCGATGGAAACCAAAATTTCTGAGCTATTGTAGTCTTTGTCCTGCTTCTATGTTTAAATATCAAATGCAAAAACTATTTTCAAGAAGAAGATGCATGTTCAAAACGTGGGGTAGAACTACAAAACACCAAGAAGGAGTATGATATACATATTACTGAGACCTATTTTACACTCCTGTGCTCCAGCTGTGGCATGGAATATGGATTTTGCTGCATAATCATCTAGTAATGTCAAGGTATTTTGTTAAGTATTCTGTGACATAGAAAAAGTCCTTTAATAACTTGCCTCTTGCCATATTACATTCAAGGTGTGCAAGTAAAATATGCACTCATAATAGGTAAGACAATAGTCTGGCATAAAACTTTCTGAATTGTAGTGTGATTTGGAAGTCTTATTTTATACTTTGGTTTAAAAATATTCATTACTATAATATGTCTTTAAAAAAGCTCTAAAAGCAGGAGCCACAAATTTAATGCTACATTTTTGAAGATCTTTAGTCTGGCAGAAATCATGTGAAATGAAAATCAGCTCAAATATTTGGCTTACATTTTTTTTGTTTCACCCGTAAGGCTGAAATCTTCTTCTCATACATGCGTGCATTTTTTCCTTTTGGTTCCTGCTTTCATAAAAATTAATTGAATCATTAACTGCACTCTACATAATTTCAATTAAATATTGGTCATTGGTCCTACAATAAGTGCTCACATTTTCCTTTTAAAAATACTTTGATTTAATAGATTCCAACAGCACTATAACCATTACCTAAAATTGAACTTGTTTCATAAGCATACCAATTTTTACTTTAGGACAAACCATGTTGACATGAAAAAGTCAGGCAGATGTTAGTTTTATTGTGTAAATCACCTTTAAAATGTATGTTCCTTGATTTGAAAGGTAAGGTATTTCAAAAGCATTGTGAAGTTGTAGAAATAATGCATCAGCTCAACTCTGGAGCCTTAAGATTTGTTCTTCCTTACCCCACTGAGCTTTGCGCAATAAGTAATGGAAAATGCCTTTTCATTTGTGCAGTTGATAAAGTTAAAGCTTCTTGATTAATACTCTTTTGCAGAACTCAGGTACTGCTACGGATATGTCTTGGTGTTTGTAATTTCTTTTACAATAAAGATGCAACCAATAAGGATTTTATTTAATAAGGGTAATTGTAGTTCAAGGCTTTGGGTGTTTAATATTCCTTAGGTATCTGTACTGACAAATTTAAAAAATGTGAGAATCTCTGATACTTGACAGTGACCTTCAGTGATATTACAAGAATTTGTGCAAGTCTTATTCAGGTAAATGGTGCAAGGAATATGGTTATTCATTGTTCTCCTGTTGATATAAAATATAAAGATAAGGCCTGTAGGTGGTGGGTACAGTGGGCAACTGTATGAATCTAAGTTTTCTTTTTGACTCTGCTAATGATTAACACAGTTTTGAAATGGCACCTTTTAAAATCCATATAAATCTTACTTCAAAGTATTCTGGAAGCATTTCAGTATTCTGATTATATCCCAAGACAATTTGGAAAAATCAGTTAATTTTACCTACCAGTTAAAATTAATGTAACAGTAACAAGCACTGCACATGCATCACCTGCAGGGTGTACTGACCATATCCATACAAGTGGAACATGACTGGGAACTTTCCTGGGCACTGAGATCAGCTGGTAAGAAATGGCACCTGCTGATGCCAGTCTTAGCTTGCAGGAGGGAGAATGAAGCCTGTCTGCTGGGAACGGTCCTCAGAACATGTTAAATGTCAATCCATGTTCATGATTTTTTCGGCAGAGTGATAGCAGGATCCCAGTCTAGAATTGTGCCAGGGTCTTATTAAGAAAAAAAAAAATAAAAATATGATAGTCTCCCAGTGCCAGGAGATGTTCTACAATGCTGTCTATAATTTTCAAACTATGTGGCCTTTCTTTGCCAATTGCTCCTGGATAGATTGCTGGTTGCAGCAGGATGTCTATGATTATTAGTGAGAGAGGAACACATGCAAGGTTCTCTACAAAGGAAAAGAAAACATGTATGAGGTGGGAGTTGCTCTCCTCTCCCAGATAACAAGCCACAGGAAATGAAAAAGAGGAAATGGCCACAGGTTGCTCCAGGGGAGGTTTAGATTTTATTTGGAGAAATTTCTTCCCCAGAAGGGTTGTCACGCACTGGAATAAGCTACCCAGGGAAGTGGTGGAGTTGCTATCACTGGAGGTATTTATTTAAAAGATGTAGATTTAGGGGACATGGTCTTTTCCAACTTAACAATTCTGTTCTTCTACGATTCATGAAATTCAAGAACTCAGGAGGAGAGACTAGAGTGACAAAGAAGAAAAAGGTCAGTCAGAGGATATATATCTGGACTTACACAAGTATATAAATATTTGCATATGCTAACACACTGTTTCTGAGTACTGGAGGGCAAAAGTTCTGCTGATGCAAATGGAGATCTTCAACTCAGTAACTTCCTTGTCTTAATGCATTTTAGTAGCTTCATTAGCTTCCGAATGTGGGATCTGAAGACCAGCTCTGTTCTCTGTTGGTCATTGATTCCTTCACTGTTGGTGACAAATTATTCACAAGTGCAGGGAATATTTAAAAAATGTGAAGACATTTTCATGCTAACAGAAACCCTATGCATTCAGCTGAGTTTACACACTACATAAAAAGCCGTCTATGTTTTGTGTACTGGCTTCCTCAAACAAGGAAGGAAGAAGGAATCCTTGTACGTGAACCATCAGTGTCAGAGTTAATGGAAAACACACATTTTCTCTGAAAATTTCGCTTTGCTGTTTTCTCAAATGGACATGAAAGATCCGCTGGGGATGGTTGCCTGGCTACTGTAAGGTGTTGAAAGACAATTGAAATCAACGGGAGATTTAAAGCATAAAGAACTTGCTGGAAATCTCTGTGCTGCTATTTCCACTAATATTTTGTAGCAAGTGTAAGACACTCACAGGACTTTAAAGGTTGGCACTTAACAGCTATACATATTCATCATATTGTTTGTTCCTCTCCCCTCCCTCCACCCTCTTCATTGTTTTTCTCATGGGTATCTGAACTCTTTAGGTACTGTTTTGTATTCAAGAACATTAATTCTGTTTTAATTCCACAGTGGTCATGTCCTCCACTAAGTTTATGTTTAGCTTTTTTCTCTCCAGGTGTCATTTCATTGGCGAGTAAAATTTGGTTAACGGTAGCAGTGAGTTGCAGTAGCTGATTCAGGGACATATTTATATTTTTAACCTATTTTATTTTTTTTCAAATCATTTCTTTGTAGTATTTAAGACAGAGTAATCCATTGTGGGCTGATCAGAACTTTGATCCTGGTCTCATCCCTGATCACTTTGGCATTGATTTAATATTACTTTTGCCTTACCAGGCCGACTAGGATAAAACCTGTCATGTGCATTCATCTTTGTTAAAAGATGAATGAATAAGACAGGCTTTAAAAGCATTTTAAAGAGCAAGGTGCTGGAACTGCATTCTTAATCTGCATTCCTTCCTGCTGTCTTATGGGATGTTCTGAAACTGTGCTTTTTAGAGGTCAGATCACTTTTCTTCAGGTTTGTAAAAAGGATGAAAGCCATAAATTAAATGGCCTATGGGATAAGTTCAAGAGCTAGTCCATTTCAGCTACAAACACCCTATTCCCTTGAACATTATGACTCATCAAAAACAAGAATTATATCTCATTTCTAGAACTCCAGCTAGTTTAACTCTTATCCATTTGTGGATTAGACTTTGCCATTTATAATAAAATAAAAAAAAAACAACCACAAACCCCAACAGAAAACTTCAACCCCCCCTCACAACCCTTTTTTGTTCCATTAGTTCAGGATAGAGAAGTACAACCTGCTGAAATAGAAAATTCTTAAAGGACGCCTGGATTGTGTTATCTACGAGGCCTTTGTGATATACCGTCATCTTTTATTCTACTCTAAATTAGGAGTCAAAGGATCGTTGACATAGTGTGACATATTGTAATTAGCTGTCCAGAGTCATCTCTAAGTGAGAAAAAAAGAGGAAAGTAATGAATTCCTTCAAAGTGCTGTGAAAAATACACAATAAGAGGCAAGAATTCTCAACATGGTCAAGCAAGCTTGTCCAGCATGACAAAAAATGAAGTGCTCATTGACATACTAGGTCTGAAAATTTCCTGGCTTTGTGGAAAAACTACCTCTTTGCCAGTATTCTTGTTCTCAGGCGAAGAAAAGAGATCCAAGGATATGTGCTTCACACTCCATCTTCTTTATAAGTGTCAGTCTGAGTATATTTTTCTAAAGGCATTAAAAATGATCCAAAGCTTTTGTTGGTAAAATTAAATTAACAGAAGCAGATAGGTTAGGTTTAAAATCACTTCTTTGTGGACATTAAGTAGTTCTAGAGAAACAGTGAGATTATGCTAAATAACGTTGTCTAAGTAGCCTGTCACTACCTTTCCCTTCTGCTACACAAGCTGTTTTTCCAGCAGACAGTCTTGTACAATATATATAGAATGGGGATTTGAGTTACAGTGTAATGTAAGATTACATTTGGCACTTGGATTAGGGCCCTTACTTCCAATTCTCCTCTGGTTTGCTGTAAAAAACTAATAAGTATGTGTCAGATCCTTTTCTCTTTTACAGAGGCTTGTGACAGGGATAAACCATAGTCTCCTGTTATTCTTGTTAGCTGAAGGCTCAGCGATCAGGTGCTGTACTGTTTCGCTCATTTATTCAGCACTGCTTTACCTTCAGTTGTGAGTTGATTGATTTGAAGTTACTTTAACGTTTGTACTCCACAGAGAAGATTATAATGTTTCCATCCTTTGAAGACTTTCTCTTAGGATTTTGAGTATGGCAGGACAGTCATGGCATTCCAGATCTGGAAGAGAAGTCAGTGACCGACTCATTAAATAGAACTTGGGCAGAAAATACGAACCCAGAAATCAGAATCGGGAAACTTGTGGTCAGTTATGGCCTGGGACTTGTGACATGTAAATTTTATATATACGTGATTTTATTATCTTTGACGCTGAGCAGACACTGAGTCCATGCCTTCACATGTGCCTAACAGTACACAGCACCACCTGAATGGGATTTAGAAAACATAACAAAGTTTAGGTACAATTAGCTTTAGTTATCCCTGGTGCAGAGTCAGCTTCTGAACTAATGGTAGATTCTCTAGATGATCAGTAGAATAATGTAGGCATTTCTAGGGTGAGATTCATCTCATCCTCACCTAAACTGAACCAAAATAGAACACATGAATGATGCCACAGAAGTGTTTCTTTCTCTTCATTAACTGTAGAGGGAATCTAAACAAATATGTCAGATGATGACATCAAAAGTTTGTTGTTGTTCTTCCTTCTAGCTCTCTGGGGGATTAAACATGGGGTGTCTTCTCAAAGCATGTACAACAGACTGAAAATAGTGGCCATTGCATAAATGTAACTAAGGCTGCCTCTTTCTTTAGAAGAAAAGTCTTGTTAGTGTCTTTGTGTCACATTTCATAACAACCTAATAGCCATGGTAACCAACGGTGGACAGTCGGTTGGTTGAGATGACCACAGTGATGCGTGGATGGTCAGTGATGCCGGCATGACTCCTCCTAATGTGCTTCTGTGCAGCATCATGAAGCAAGGAAGAAATGGGCAGGGAAGACAGCAAGACTGTCTCATACCAGTGAAAGAGAGGGATATTTGCAGCCCTTCTGTGGTATAAGATCTCTCTTTCCCTCTGCTGACACCTGATACATCATGTACTCAGTGGTGAACGGCTTAAGATTTTCATGGCTGATGGATTTAATTTGAAATCCATCACTGATTATTTTAAGGAATGTTTGCCGTTCATCAGCTCCAGGTATGCTGAAACAATTCTTTTGCACTACTGAAAACTGTAATTGTTCCATTCCTATTATTTCTATGAAGCTTAAAAAGGTGTCCTGAACTACTTATGGCACACGGTGAGTCACATTTTCTCTTTGTTGTATTATGAAAAATTATTATTTCCTACAAGAAGTTAAAGCAGGTGACATTTTTAGAGTGAAAATGTGAATAATTAAGGTTTGAATGACATGATAGTAACTGCTTTGGGCTGTCCCACTTGCAGTTCAGAAAGAACTGTTGAGCAAGTTTAACTTCAAGGTTTGTGGTATCATCGCACATCTCTTTGTTTGCTCTTCTGCTACTCTATGTCAGTGGAACGTTGTTCTGTTCTCTTTTCCCTGAGTAATGACATACCGAAAGTGGGATAGCATATAATAGTTAGTTTCATGATGCTGGTACAGCCTCTTGAAGTATTTTTTATCTTGTCATTTTTAGAGAAGTTAACAATTTTGGCAAAGAAGTCCCTTATGATATTATCCTTTCCATACCCAGTTTTTAAATCAACAGATTTTCAGAGAAAATGGAGGGTTGTTGATCCATGGTTTTACCTGGAGAAAGCACATGCAAAACAAAGGAAGAAGCATCAGAGACGTTTTAGGAAAAAATAAAGGACAGAAGCTGCTTTCATCCATTGGTTTTGATTCGCTGGATTGGGTGTTGTTAGCAGTTTGATTCTACGAGTAGCAGCGGTTTGCAGTGACATACTCAGCAGTGTAAGGTACCTGTAATGCGTAGGTCAGCACTGACGGGTACACACCGGTGTCATTCTTTACATCTACCACATTGCAAAGTGACATCTCCTGCTTTATTGCCTCTCTTTGAATATTCTGTTGCTGGCAATGTTTTCTGCTTTTTCCGACCTAATTCTGGGTTTGGCTAAACTCAGCTGTGGTGACACAAACTGTTACTCATTCTCAGCAGTAATATTAATTTAAGACTGATCTTACTTAATTTTAGGTATCTAAATCAGAGACACCTACTGACCCTATCACTACTTGATGACACCAAGCTCTGCTGTAGGGTCAACACAGGCTTGAGAGATGGGCCTGTGCAAACCTTATGAAGTTCAGGAGTTCCCTGCACCTGGGTCAGGGAAATCTCAATTACAAATGTGGACAGGGTGGGGAATGGATTGAGAGCAGCCCTGCTGAGAAGGATGTGTGGGTGTTGGCTGAAGAGAAGCTCAACATGAGATGACGATGGGCACTTGCAACCCTGAAAGCCAACTGTATCCTGGGTTGCATCAAAAAGAAGCATGGCCAACAGGCCATACTATGATTCTATGATTCTGAAGCTTTCTGGAAATTTAACTCCAACTTTTTTGTACCGTAGAAGCATTCTGTATTCATTGAAATTAGGATGATTTGATTATTATTCTTATTTGTCTGTCCTTTGGCTGTTACCCACACTGCTAATAGTTTTTCCTGTGCATATTGAGGAGAAAAACAAGTACATGTCAAAGTTAACACTGATTTGTAATGAATACACTCTTTGCTGATAGGAAAAGCTGCATGAGCAGAAAGCAGTAGTGTTGCTCTGGCTACATGGGGATCCTTACATGTTGTAGCGTGAGCTACTTTCTTCTAGTCCCCATCATTCTTTTGTACAGGTTGATTTCTGAGCCCCTCATGCCTTAGAGTCTCCATTTAACCAAAAGGAATCAGAGTCCTTCGCATTCACAAATCTGCCAAAATTCATTATCACTGAACCTATGAAAATGCAGCCTCTGGGACATTATTTAAAAAAAAAAAATTAGAAAGAAGTTTCATAACAGTTGGCAATATCCAATAACAAATAAGATTCAATGTCATGCTGCATGTTTACATAACATAGAAATCTCTCAGGTAACACTCATTTGTGAGAGGTAGGGCTTCTATGAGAAATTATTGGTGACCCTTTCTTGAATACACCAATCAAATTAGCCTTTCTCAGGACAAAAGAAGTACAGTTCTTTAACATTAAAAAGAAAAAGGAAGTAGTCTCAGAATAGAAAACCATAATGAGTGTCAGTAGTTCTTCCAGTGGGAATTATTCATGATTATGTCAACATTTCCTAGACAAATTCTAGTTCTAAGAGAGAAAAATGAGACCCACGAAACTGGGATTCTAATTCTGATTCTAATTCTAATTCTGATTCTGTGAGAGACAGAGAGAATGAGAGCCGCAGGACTAGGAGCTGAAATTTTCCAGTCCACTTCTTAAAAAGAAATGTGTTGTATTGGTCTGACAATAAAGTTTCAAGATTTGACCTAGGAGTGGTAGACAGCTCTTTTTAATGTCTATATCCAATGACATATCTGCCACAACAAAACCTCAAAGGAGGTGGGTGAAGCATTAAACATCTAGTATTGAAAATGATGAACCCATTATCTCTCTGAAATACATTGTTTTTATTCTACTCCAGAATTTAGTGGATGCTTACAGTTTTTATACTCATTTTTTGTTTGTCTTCACCCAGTTAAATGGCACTGTAAGGAGAACAGACCTTAAATCCTTTTTGCAGTCTCCTTGTAATTCAGAAGCCTTCTTATAATTAGGGATGTTTTTTTTAGAGATTTCATACTCTCAGTGTGAATGCTACAAATCCTAGCATGGTTTGCAGTTGTACCTTCTACATTAAATACACATAGGTTAAAATACAGACCCAGTTCACGGAGTAAGGATTAGAACCCATGACTCTCCTCCCAGCTTAGTGCACTAATAATAGGCTGAAGTCTGTTACTCCCTCTTTGTAGAACAGCTTCAATAATCAGAGCATAAAATTAATTTCTTCACTGCAAGCAATCTGTGAACTTGTGGAAAGGCAAAAGATACCAGTGTGTGCTCTACCAAGCCAAAAAGGGTGCATAACCGGTCTCACACTTTTTTAACTTCTTTTCTATAGAAAAGAGGAGTAACCATGACTGCCTCTTTCATCTGTGTTTTGTTTGTCTTTTGCTTCGGTCTACTTGGTTTTAAAAGCAAGTATTCCAAAATGCAAATTATGAGTAGACAGGGGTGTTCTCCAGACCCTTTCTTGTCCACTGACACTCCAGAAAATGGATTTGATTTGAATATGCACTTCTTATGTTGTTTAAAACCGGTAAGTTTTCTGTTTACAAGTCATGGGTTTTCATAGATTCATAGAATGGTGTGGGTAGGAAGGGGTCTTAAAGGTCATCTGTTCCAACTCCCCTGTCATGGTCAGGGACGCCTTCCCCTAGACCAGGTTGCTCAGAGCTACATCCAGCCTGTCTCTAAACACTTCCAGGGATGGGCCATCCCCAACTTCCCCGGGCAACCTGTTCCAATGACTCATCACCCTCACAGTAAAGAATTTCTTCCTAACATCTAAATCTCTCCTCTCAGTGTAAAACTCTTTTACCTTGTTATATCACTTCACAGTCTTGTAAAAATATGCCCTTCCTCTTTTCTATAAACTCCCTTTAAGTACCAAAATGTCTCAATGAGGTCTCCCCCGAGCCTTCTCCAGGCTGAACAGCCCCACCTCTCTCAGCATGTCTTCAAAAGAGACATCCTCTGATCGTCTTTGTGGGCCTCCTCTGAACCCAATTAAATAGGTCCACATCTTTCTTGTGCTGAGGACACCAGATCTGGAAGCAGTACTCCAGGTGGGATCTCATGAGGGTCTACTCTCTCAGAGAAGGGGCAGAATCACCTCTCTCGCCCTGCTGGCCATGCTAATTTGGATGTTCTCTGGGCTGCAAATGCACACTGTTGGTTCATGTCCAG
>VZTA01023060.1:432039-451181 GCA_013398855.1 Mohoua ochrocephala | reverse complement strand
GCCCCGCGCATCCCCGAGGCGCGGCCGGGGAAGCCGCTCCCGCTGCCGCCGGGAGTTCGCCGCCGGGGCCGCGCAGCCATGCTGGCAGCCGGGAGCAGCGCACGGACCGCTGCAGAAGGGGGGAAAAGGAAGGAAAAGAACACCAATCTCACCTGTGGAGCTTTACCCAAAGGAAAATTAGCTCTCTCGGGAAAAAAAACCAAACAAACAAACATGCATTTTTGTTGTGTCCTTTTGTGGATTCTTCCAATTTCACTGCACATTAAACTCAGATTTTCCCCAGTTAGACAGGGAAAAAACCACCAGCCCAAAAAAAAAAAACAAACCCCAAACCCGTCCCTCCCCTGGCTGACACTGCCATACCAGCATGGCTTGCTTGACTAGAGGTGACCTAAATAATACTAATCTGATCAGATAGAAAAGCAGAAATATTTATACGTGTACACATGTTAAAAGTCAGTTAACTTGGAAAACAAAACCACACAGAAGACAAGAAATGCAGATACACAGTTGAAACATATAAACCATCTATCTTTATTTAATTACAATCTGTCAGTTAAAATCACTACTGAATGTGGGATTTCTACGGAGAAGTTATGTATCATAAGTGACAGCACAGAACATGCAGTCCTTTTTATTTATATTTAATTAGAGAAAAAAAAAATTACAGAGAAAAAGGAAAAGGCAAGAGAACAGAAAGCTAAAGAAATAGGAGCTGAATAGAAGAAAGAGAGAGAGAAGCAGGAACGTTTTAGGTGGATCATCCACTAGCAATTAATCAAAGATTTCTAAAAAGTTCAAGCCCAGACTCTGCAGCCTTATCTTGGCTAAGAAGTCTCAATGTGATCTACAAAACAGCCCACTTACGAGTAAATGCATTCACCTCTTGGCTGACTCATCCCCAGACATTTGCCTTTCTCCTTTATTTATATTTCAGCTGCTATAAAATCTCTAATGCTTCTTCAAACCCACCTTTGTGGAACACACGGATCACTGCTGTTTCTACTGCATGGCCACTCAGAGACCTGCTGTACCAGCCCCAAAAGCAGCAAACTCTCCACCTGTGAGTTTTTAGAATTTTATTGGTAACAGGACGGTGAATATATTTTCTCTCTCATCTTACCTCCAGCAACTGGAGAGTGATAACCTTGTCAGGCTCAGTTATGTCCATTTACATTTATTTTATCTAGAAATAGATGTTCCTCTGATATTATGCAAGCAAAGATTAGAACAAAGCACATCATTACAAATATTGAGAGGCTCCATTTTTGATGACTGTGCACAATATCTTTTAATCAATTGTGTAAACTTCCTACAGTGATTCCCTGTGTTCTGCAGACTCTGTGAGTGTTGCCAGCCACCACAACACTTGCTTTCCACAAGCAGCTTGCCCTGATGCAGCTAGCAGGCACACACTGCCTAAGACTTCCAGAATTAATGCAATTTCAAAAAGTGCAAGGCCTCCTGATTCTTCTACTGAGAGTTTTACATTATAATTTTGCGTAAAATACCAGTGCCTTGAAGAAAATCAATAGATAAGGTGGCACCATCAATATAGCTTTTTTTTTTATTCCAGAAAAAGTCAGGAAAGGGGAGTGAGGTACTAGAAATGAGCAGAAACTTAAAAGTAGAAGGTGTGAGATCAAGAATTTCAACTAACAACAAGAACAGAATGCAAACAACAGAGGAGTGAGATAAGCATGAACTTGCTGGCTGATCACGGGATTAGTGCAGACGAGACAGGATTGTCCTGACAAATTAAAAACATGATTATAGGATGTAAAACATGATCATAGGAAACAGAAAAGCATTGGCAGCACATAGGAAGAATTCAGGCCCTTGTCCGAGGCATTGGACACCTCTCCTGACCTCTTTTGTGTAAGTGGGATGCTCATATTTGGAAAAGACAAAGTCAAATTGAGATAGGTGCACAGTAAGGCTATGAGGTTAAGCAGTTTATTTTATGAGTAAAATGAGCCTTCTGAGACTACAAAAACCCGTGGCCACATAAAGCCAGACAGGAGATACGATTGCTGTCTTTAAAGCTCTCCTATTCATGTTATTGATGCTAAGCAAAAAAAAACTCGGGCACAGATCTAGAAATACCATAGCAATGAAACACATTTGCAGAACTAAATAGGTTTGAAAATCCACAATGACTTTTCTGAACAACACTTGAGAGCTTTGCAGGCACACCAGCCTTCCCAAGGCCAAGGCAGAGATGTCAGACTGGCCCAGTTAGCAGAGATGGAGTGTGTCGTAAGAAGAGCTGGCAGATCACTGGTATCCGCTGTGCTCGAACTGCCTACCTATCCCTGCCTATTCCTACCCCTTGGGTAGCTTTACGAAGAGTCTGAAGCCATGGGGACACCTAAATAGCCTGCAAAGGCTGCCCATTTACTGCTGAGTCCCTCTCCCAGAGGGAAGCAGGTTTCTCTTTAACGGCTTGGGAAAAGACTATTTATCCTACCTTTCATCATGAGTCTAAAAGGTGGAAGTAAAGGTTGCCTAAAATATAAACACCCCAAGGCTTAGCCCCTCAGGGAGCAGGGCTCAGATACAGCCTCCCCTGCTGCTCTTGCCGAGGATAGCTGCTCTCTGCCATCCCCTCTGAGAACAAGTGAGCCGCTAAAGGTCACATTTCTCTTGAGGGACAGGGAGTTCCTGCGCAGGTTGTGCCCCAGGCATAACCACGGCACAGCCTCCTCTGTCCTCGCCCGCTCTCTCCTCCCTGCAGAGAGGCCAGGCCTAATTGGGTTCCTATTTTTGCCCTTGCTACAGAACGCCTGAAAAGGAAGAAAATTTTCTTCACAGTGAAAAGAGTTTTGAAAGAGAAGAAATGCTCCCTGAGCCGACTGAGCTCAGTGGCTCTTGTGGTGTGCTCCCTATACGTGTTCAGACACTTGCTGTAGATGCTCCAAGTCCTTCCCCTGGTACAGTTTCCTCTCCAATGCTCTGTGTAGACATTCGTCCTCTGCTTGAGATCACAATTGTGAAATGCTTCAAGCGGCAAGTGCGCTGCCCCACCTCTGGCTGCAGTGGCAGAGGGGACGGCTATGCAAGCGATGGAGGCAGGAGGCTGGCACATCATCCTGAGAATGCAGTTTGAAGCAGTGAAGAAAATGGAGTCTGATTAACGCATCCGCAGTGCAAAAAATGGACAGTGATTATCCTTTGTTTCTCTGTTTGTGACTTTGCAATGTGGATTGATCACAGTGCTCTGAACTCAGCAGATTTTCTCCCTGCAAGCAGTGGAAAACATTGATGCTTTATTTACAAAGAATTTCTGGAAAGCCTGTTGCACACACGTATCAACAACTACGTGCTTGGGTGGTTTTGATTTAATAGGGTTTTGAAAAGCATATGGAGAACATTTCTGTTGTAGCACATTTGACTTAGAAGTGAGCCATGCCTGAAGGAGTTCTTAGGAGTTACAGTGTGCCCAGGTAAAGTGAGCTGGTGCAGGGATGTGTATTTGTGCCTTTTTGCCAGCTCTGGGGCCTGTGGCTGGATTGTGCCTTGCTGAAGAATTCAGCCTGTATGTAGGCAAGGCTCTGTGTAGAACTTACATTTGCTAAAATGTTTTGCTCAAGGCCTTGAGTTTTATAACATTTTTTATGACGCTTGCTCTTTGGAGCAATACCTACAATATGTTCATTTTCCTTTTACTCCAAGCTCCAGCAATCACCCTAAAATGGCATTACATAACATAGCACATCTGGCCTGGAAAAGGGCAGTTCAAATATTCTATATTTGGGTTGTGATCATTATTTTAATGTAGGTCTAGTGAGGGGATTTGAAGATAGATAATGTCTCTAAAATTTGAAAAATTTTACTTTGTCCTTTTACGGTATTTGTTTTAACTGACCTTTCTTTATTTCCAGATTGTGGGAAAAGCCCTTCAGGGTTGACACACAGGAGAAATATGGAGTACAAGCAAGGTGTGCCTAGAGTCTGCAGGGACCCAATACCCCCTGCACTAACAGTTAAATGAGTGGGAGTTGCATCCCTCAAACACCACAGCATTTTGGCTACATTTGAAATTCTGATTATTCACTCCCTTACAAATAGTTTCTAATTTCTCAGTGTGCGGTAGCAAGTCTGAACACACAAAAATCAGGTCACTGTTATTCAGACATCTTTTATTTCAAAATAACCCAGTACCTGATGCAAGTCACTTTAAATAGTACATCCTCAAATCATTGTTTCAGAAGCTTCCTTAAAATTTCTTAAGGGGCTTTTCTGCTTCCCTATTGAAATTTACAGTGGTCTGTTCAGCAAGGAAGAAACTAATCACGGTCCCAAATCTAAAAAATCTCTACACACACAGCCAAAATAAAGTAAAATATACACGTTAAGTCTTTGCAGGAACTGGATTCGGATAACCATAGAAGAGAAGTTATAAAATCTGACTATGCCATCCAAAGCACAGAGCAAACAGAAAAAGTCAGACCATTTAGTAACTTATCTCAATTTAATCAAGTTGCAAGCACATGAAGTACTCATTTCTCAGCCAGCACTGTGATTTTCAGACGGGAGGCAAACCTTCAGGATTATTCCAAACAGGTCTCACATGTTATTTAAAAGTACATATCCATTATTTATAGCTAAAGTATTTCTCTTGTTTCACTTACAATGAAACTCACATTTGAACTTTTTATTGGCTTAAAAAGCATTATTCAGCCTGGTTAAAGACCTTACTCTCACAATGCAGACTGAAAAATACATCAGACTCGTGACAGAGCAGGTAAATATGAAGGACAAATGCACGGATGCTAACGTGAAAGGCAACAGATCTCACTCACGCTGGGAAACAAGGGGGAACTGAAAGAGAAAAGACTGGGAAGTAAGCAGAACAGGAAAGGAGACAAGAATAAACACTAACAACCTGAGTCAACATTAACAAGAAAAGACTCCCTGAAGGGAAGAGGTCCCTTTCTCATGACTTTTCTGTTTATTGATTCAAATGGAAGTAGATAGATACCACATTGTGGACCTGTTTTCTAATTAGCAAACAAACTAAAAGCTATAATTAAAACATCTGATTTAAAGAATGCAAGAAAAGCAACCTCACTGTTTTAACTATGATCTGTTTAGTCTGCTTTGAGCTTTTTAGGAGTTCAATATCACAGGTTATAGAACAGATGGAAAAAAAGTAACACTAGCACATTTTTCCCCCATAAGCTAAATAATAGGGCATGGAGTAGGTAGATACCACATAAGTGGTAGACAAAACCTTGATTTAGCTTCTAGAACTTGTAAACACCCTACACATTGCAATTTTTAGTTACTGAAAATCAGTATTATATCTTTAGTCTGAAAAAACCCCAAAAAACCCAAACAAAAAACTTCCCAGATAATTTTAGGATGCAGCAATGTGTCAAACTTGCTCATCAAAAAAGTCACAGTTCACATTGCTTTTTCTTACATCTCTTACATAGGAAGGATGCTTTCAGCACACTGTAAATCAGTTGCATATCCAATGTCATTAGCCTTAACATAGTCTTCCCAAGGTTTTGAAGCTCGGCGGTGTCCCTGGTCACGCTCACAGCTTGCAGCAATCACGACTAGGTTGCAGACATACTCCCACCAGATTTTCTGGATCCAATGAAGCCACAAGAACATATGTGTTTGCACTGATCCCACGCTTAAGCTCACCACAGGAAAAGCTGCTCAGACTTGCTCTAAGCCTGCAGTTAAATGGAAGAAGACAGACAACTTCCAGGGCCTGACCCAATATCCACCAGCGTCTCACGGAGACTTGGCAAAGACAGCATTAGCCTGTCCGTCAGGCCCCTTGGCGCTCCGTGTCCAGCACATCCAGCTCCAAGGTCTGTTTCCAAACCAGGAACAATATGTCTTATTTAAAACCTGCTGGTTTGTGAACTTATCTCCAAATACACCCACGGGAAAACAGTGAAGTTTTAAAACTCAATATCTAAAATTATTGACACTCTGAGTAACCTGTGAAGGAAAACAAACACATCTCTCTCATCATGGAAACAAAAGATTGGTATTGCTTCTGTGAACGCTAATAAGGCCGTTTATTTACCAGTAGCAATTCAAGTTTTACAACTTTTTACTTCTTAGATCTTATTGATAACAGCAAAAAAAAAATAATAGGGGGAGGATACAAGGACAACGAAGAGCAGAAGAGATTTTCACTTCGGTAGAGCACCGAGGAAGTACCAGAACCTCTGACTGCTACATCAATAATATCCCTATTTGTTAGCAGTGAGACGGATGCTAAAAAGAGACTTCACAGAGATTGGAGCTAAGAGAGAGTGCTATATGTAAAATAATCTTCAAAATTATATCATCTTTACACTTCTTCACCATTTTTATTATTACGGTTAAAAATGTCAGTATCCAAAGAGTATCTGATAATGCCTTCCAGAGAAATACCTAGGAAGAAGTCAGTGAGTCAGGCAGTCATGTTTTTGGTTTTACAGTGGTGCTAAAGACAAAATTCTTTATAAGAGGGAGTATAAAATCTACACTTAAAAATTCTGTAAATATCGGGGAATTTTACTGATAGAACAGGTGAGAAAAATAACTATGCATTTCACCAGCTAAGCTTCACTGAAGTTAAAATTGCTGGGAGGTTAAATATGTACATATTTCTGCTGCCTTTCAGCATTTTTACTGGTGGATCAATCAAGTGTTTCTTCTGTCCCTGCTTTGGAGCATGCTCGAGTAAATGGATCTTTTTTTCTTTTTTTGGATGTCCATGTGCTAAATTTGAACAAATATCTACAATTTCTGAGACTTTCCACAGAAAACAGAAAAGACATCCAAACAAGATGGTGAGCCAAATTTTAAACAAGCTTAAAATGTAGAGCTTCTCTATATGGTCGAAATAATATATTTTTGCTTAATTGCTTGATAGATACTGATGAAAAATTTTGCTGAACTTCTGACTCAAAAAAGTCAGACTGCAGGATTTAGCCAGCAAAGGAAACTCCTGCCTAATCAGGTAAAATTTCAACCAACCAACAGCTGAAATTATAGCCAACTGAAAATCTGCCTCTTATAATGGAAATACCAGACATCAGTAATTCTAGGTCACCACCAGCTCTGCCTACAACTGAGTAATTTTATTTTCATCCATAGAAATGAATGGAGTTTAGGGGGAAAAAAACTTTTACCTATTAAATCCAAAATACAGGCTTCACTACTGCTCTGCTTTGGGCCAGCCAAGCAGCAACAGAATTCCCACCCCACTTGTTTGCTGTGGTTACACAGCCCTGTGTTATTTCCACTATCTCACACATGGAGCCAGAAGAACTTGGAAGATGAAAATACTTTTGCTTTCAAATATTTTCCTTTTAAAAGCAGAAAGCTAAGTGTAATTCTATTAATGCATTATTATTTTGGAAGCACTGCTGAAGTCAGGAAATTCCAAGTCAATGCTATATTATATTCATTGTGCAGATGTACCACTTTCTATTCCTCTTTTCCTTGTTAAATATAACCTGTTGTGGCGTATTTTTTATTACGGAATCTGCAGTGGGACAGTTTCTGCAGTAATGCCGGGATCCCCACCCAGGGGAGATTAGTTACATCTAAAAGTGGATGGACGAAAACGAAGAGTAAAAAATGGCTGAAAGCAATGCACTGCGTGCCAGAAAATGGAGCTCATAATCCGTAGGACTTTCACTTCGAGAAATTCAAGACACTGCTCATTTTCAGATGATTATCTGGGGTGTCTCCCTGATGTCCCACTAACCAGTAGTTTCGTTATTTTTTTATAATGCTCTGTATCAAAAATTTGTACTCGTAATTCTCAGGATGATTATTAATTCAAATATTTGGTAATTCTCTTGTGTTTTATCTATGCTTCACTATTTTGGAGCAGTTCATTCTAAACCACTTATATAATTCTATAATACATAAATAATTAAAATGAGAAAACAAACAAAAAATCCCCTCCAAAACCAAAAAACCCCAAACAAACCCCAAGAGTTCTCAAGCGACCTACACTAATTTACAGCCCCACCTGTTCTTCCCAGACAGAGGTCATCCTCTTGCCTCTAGGCTCTGCCTAATTGAGGATCCTTAATTACCAGCTCTTGCTGCAGGATGTCTTCCAACCTGATCTGGCTGCCTCGTTCTGCTAATAGGGCGCTAATGGAGCTTTCCCCGGGGGGATGCAGAGGGGTGTCCCGGGGCTCGGGAAGTGGGGGAGCAGCGCCGGGCAGGGGCACCCACCCCCACGGGGCCTGAGCCGCTCCTGAGGCTGTTGGCTGCCAAATGCACATGAGGAGAGTTTCCAGAAACCTCTGGCTGATGGCTCCGCTAACCAGGCAGGAATTAAATACTAGAAGGCAGTTGCGTTGCTTGCCATTTCATGCCTCGTTTTAAGCAGCACTTTGACAACAAAGTTCTTTTGCTGGACTTTCTCCCCAAAGCACGGGTTTACATCTCCTCTTGTCGCTTCTCTCTGCCTTTGCAAGAGCAGCTTTTCCAGTCGTACGCCAGTGACACCCACTTCCACCCATCCCTCTGCACAGCTGACTCCTGACAAATCTGCCTACCATTCGGTTGTGGGCAATGGATCTATTTCAGCTGCGTCACTCCAAGAAAGGACCACAACTGCTTTTTAGTTTTTACTTCCTTGAAGGGCAACTACAGGCTAATTACCCTCAACAAATTGCATTGAAACACTCTTGTAATGATATAAATTGTTACAAAATACTAAATACACTAAAAAAAAAAAAGAATTTGGATGCCATGTACATCAATTCAAGTAAGAAGAAATGGAGACCAAGCACCAGCGGCTGTGTGCAGAAAAGAGAGAACACCGATGGCGGCAAATCTTAAAGAAATGCCCACTACAGACAGTTCTGTAGGTACTTAGTACTGACTAATTGATCACCCCGAAAATCCTTTTTCAGTAGAGTCCTGTGGATTAAATCAGTGGAATTGATGCTGGGTAGAACCTGCAATTGCAGGTCTTGGGTTCCATGAGTAATGGGGCCCTCCCTGTATTTTTCTTGGATGCTCAAAAGAAGAGGCTATGAAAGCACTCCAGTGCTCCTCTTTCTTTCTTTCTATAACTTCCTAAGATCCTCAGCTGTAATTAGGACTCCCAAGGGAGAATATGTATTCACTTAATGCTGACTTGACTCAGCAGAATGTGGTGAGGCATCATCCCAAAACCTCCCTCTGTTCATCTCAAAGAGCCCTGATTTCCAGGGAATAGCTTCCTCTGTCTCTCTAAGTGCCTTCTGTAGATTCCCACTGTGGGAACAGCGGGATAAGCAGTGCTGTCAGGTGAGGAGGGAACACCCTCCCAGTGATGGATGCATTGCCAGCACGCAGAGCGCTCACCACTGGTCAGACGGACTCTGCTTAGGAAATATGTGGTTAGAGCTTGACAGAGCAGCACCGAAAAATTCATAATGGAAAATGAAAACAAGGTGATTACCTTCAGCCTTGCAGAATGTGATCTAATTCCTAATGGGAGAGGCATAGAGAAAAACCTGACACTCTGTTCAGTGCATATCTTAACTCCTCAAATGTCCTAACATATAGTCAACGTATATTAATCTTTGTGTGTTTTATTATTATAATTATATTTAACTGTGTCATTATCAAATCACTGCTCCTTATTATTTTCTGCATAACCCTAAGCTAATTTCTTAAACTGTTTGACTCCCTTTAGACAGGAAAGTTATACTCAGTTAGCATCTAGCAGAGGAATTTAGCTTTTATCTGCTACTGCTTTGCATCTTGCTTCAATATGTTTTGATTAAATATGGCAAGCTAAAATATTCTTCCTAATACTGAATGATGTTTTTCTTATAAAAGGATCCCAGATGGTCAGATAACAGAAGACAGGTCTGTTCACTGAAATTAATAGTACCTTAAAAATTGGAGATTACTAGTCCCTAACATCAAGCAGCATCTTCTAAAGGAAAAGATAGAAAAATTACTGCTACATACTCATCCTGAAACTTACATTCTCAGGCTAGGGATCAATGTCCTGATATTAATTGATGCCTATATTTTCTTTTTGAGATCATATCTTTAACTAGGACGTAGAAGGGCTCTACAAAGCCTGCTGATGGATCGTGGTCCAAAGAGCACTGCATCTTCTTGAGGAAGCAGGAGTCTTCCCATGACTTCAGGAAGTAATGGATCTCTGTAATGAAACAGCATGCTCACCTTTCATGCACGATCTAGGAGAATACAGGGAGAGCCATATGGCGTGTCCTAAAATTAGATATCACTTAACATAGTACCTAATTGCAAGGCCACAGAGCCTACATCTGTTGGAACTGGGTGTAGCATGAAATGTCAAATGCAGATTTAGATCCAAGTAGGACTGCAAAAGGGAAGTGTTTTTGACATTCTTTTAATTGAGGAAGAAAAGAGCTTTCTGATGAATTTGTTAAGATTCTGAGGGGGCAGAGCAAAAGGTTTGGAGAAACCTGAATCTTTTCCCATTAGGAAAGTGGAACAAAAAGTATTTGGAACTTTTCTGCTACCCACTCCCCCATGCTATGCCCCAACAGAGAAGTGTCCCCTTAGCTGGTAGTTAACAGTACAGTAGAAGCTGTTGGAACAAGAAAAGACCAAATGAATCCTCAAATACTTTTCTTGGTTAAGGAATTTCCCATCTTGGCCAGTTTCTCAAAGCATTTGGGAAGACTACTCTGATGAATGAAATGTGTCTGACATGATGTATGACCTTCCACACATTGCATAAGTCAAAATCACACATAAGCATCTGCCCGGGACCGCCTTCCATGGAAATTCCAAGATCGTCTTCAGAGTGGGGTTTGCATAACCTGCATGATTAGGATTTGGAAACTATTTTGAACAAGGAGGAAAGATACATTAACACATTGCCAAGAGACACACCTTCTCAAGCTGCAGGAAGAGATGGAGTAATGTAGTTAACATATTATAGGATAAAATTAAAACTCTGTGACTGAGAAGAGAAGCATTAATATTTCCATTCTGTAATGCTGCCATCCATGCTGGATATAGCTGGAGCAGCTGAAAAGAACATTGATCCTACAACTGGAAGCAGTAGCCTCTTCAGCCACTTGAAATAAATGGGAGAAAGACTGGGTCTGCAGCTGCTGGTCCAGTGGAGCATTTTTAATTTGGCCTACTGCTGTTTTCAGTTTGCTAATACATGGGGATTTGAACAGCAGCCTTGGCTGCGGTGGGAGTAATCTCCTGGGAAGGGATGGGGCAGCCAGATGCGGGTATAACCAAGGGATCACGAATCTAGGCCAAGCCCACGACTTTGTGACCTTCCTAATCTTTAAAAATAGCTTTATGCATGTGCGTATATATACAAACAGATAAACTGTAGTAACAGATACACACCATAAATGTTATCTGAAATTGTTTTGCGTATTTTTTGATATTCTGAAAGGTAAGAACAGCTAACGAAGAAAGGCACCCTGAGCTCTGGTGTAGTAGGACATGAGAGACAGCATTGTGTAGCAAGCAAGTAAAAGAACACACAGATGAATTTACATGAACTATTTCCATTTCATTTTAGCCATGGGCTTTGCTCTGGTACATTTGGTGATTCCTGGCTGGCTGGGTACTGTGTCTATATTTTCTTTCATGTATGAAGAACGGCCTGTTTGCTAAGTTTGGCATTTCGGACTAGGTAGTCACAGCAATGGACAGGTCTGTCTGTTTGCTTTTTTTTTCTCTGATCTTGCCCAAGTCAACAGAAAGGGTTATCCATCACTATTCCACAGGAAAAACAGGCTGGGAAAAAGGCACCAAAACAGTTTGCTTAGGATTCATACCAGTATGCATCAGTTTAAGGAGAATGGAGACCCAAGCAATGCATATGTCCTCAAAATGCAGTCACAGAGGCTGTAAAACGAACGCAGTGCATTACTGTTCAGCAGAAAATGTGACTGTGATTTGACTCAGATTAAGACTAGGCTGTAGTTAGAATGTCTTGAAATAGAGTCTGAAAAATAGTTGCCCATAAACTACCTGTCAAAGGGGAAATTAATAGGATTTGCAAACATAATTTTTCAGACCTTCTGGAATAAACATTTAAGCAAGAAACAATGTTAAGATAAAAACATTACAGAACATATAAACGCTGTTTAGGAGCAGAGCAGTATTTATGAAGCAATCAGCAACTGAAGATAAAGCAGTCTAAGGTGAAGAATGCAAGGTAGGTAGAGTCCTGGATTCATGGTGAAGAACACTATTGAAGTGAGGAGCTTTTCCATTTCGCAAATTAATGTAACACCAAAATTTAGCAATGAATCCCATGAAGTTCTTGACATTATTTAGAATAAATGGCATGGCACCAAAGTACTATTATTAATAACAATTAAGCAAATTTCTTTTGTCCTTCTCTGAAAGATGCTGCAATGATGAATCCAAATATATCTGGCTGCAGGAACAAATTTTGAACTTCAGAATTGCACATCTCTGCAGAAGAAGGCCTCCACAGTTATGCTCTCTGTGTTAAGATTGCCCAGATGTTTTATAAACTTTCGTCTGGATTTCAAGTATTTGTGGGGGAAAAAAAAGCAATTTTTTTTCATGCCATAACAAATGATTTTGTTTCCTTTGGTGCTGTGTGATACATGGTACATTATATGAAAATCCACAGAGGACAGCCTTGTCATGAAACAGTGTCTAAATATATTTGGCAAAACAGACATCAGTTGCAGGTGAGACAACAAATTCTAGGACTTTTCACCCCACAAAACTGGGAGTGAAAATTAAAGCAGAGGAATGAAGTCATCTCCAAAACCCCAAACACCTCATGACAGGAAAACATACCTCACTGATTGGACTGATGTCAGGATTAAGAGATGGGTTGGAATTCATCTCGCTTCACTTACGTGCCTGTGAGATGTACCAGGCTCTACTGCCTCGATCCCGCTGACTACAAAGGCAGTTGGAGGGAATGCCCCAGGAGCAAAACTGCGTGAGGCAGCTGAGTCCCACACGTGGTCACCGACCACGGTTACTAAACAGGAATTACTCATCGCCTGCAAGAACTCAACTGCTCCACTGAAGGCCTACCAACAGCTACTGAAATAGGTAATGAATCTTTTAAATAAAATGAAATTACCTAAAACAAATAAAATTTTAGTTTTATTACTTCCGATAGCTGTTTTGTATTTGCAAAACAGTGGTCAATCAAGATCCTGGAGACACCTACAAAGCTCTGAATTACTATTTTCAGCTTCTACCTAATTCCAGTTACTCAGGATTCTTCAGTTAAATTCTCCGGGCATGTGAAGATCTGCTTCTGGTATTCCCTAATCTGCCTAAATCTTCACTCTACCTAACTACCTGCAGACCTTTAAACTTGTTTTTTCTCTACCTGACTGCTCTTCAGCAACCGATTGGGCTATTCAGAACAAGACCAGCATGCACAAAACATTGGGTAGGATCGATCTTTAATATGAAGTCCCAGTAGTCACCAAGTTCCTCCAGGATATTAAAAACCAAGGTTCAATTACATCCTCTTCTAATAAAAATATGAACCATTGTTACTGAGCAATGATGGAAATTCAACTTCCTAAAGAAAATTCAGATGGTCTTCATCTCTACTGATGAATGGTTTTGGTTATAAAATACTTAAAATAATCATGGAACTAGAGAAAGATTATAACCTAATGTCCATAACATTTATCTAAGTGGTGTAGAGAGTGTTTTAAAGTCCTTCTCTTAGGATGACACAGGAGCTCTTATCCTTTTTACAGTATTTAGTCATCAATAAGAGAAAATGAAAGTTCTTCACAACATCTAAAGCTCAGGGTTTTAAGATACCATTCACCATAGATATCTCTGTTCAAATCTCCGCAGTAAGAACAGGGAACCTAGTAAAGTGAATTTTCAAACAATTTAGTTCATAGAAACCTGTGGACCACCTGCTCAGCTTTAACAATTGCTCTAATGCAGGCTTTTAATAGTTGGGTAAAAAAATACATTTTCTACATGATCCCACATAAAATCTTTCTAGACTTTTATTTCCACAAGGGAAAACAGAAAAACCTTACTGTTTGGATGGATCCAAACTAGGCTTTCCTTTTTGATCTTGCAACCAAAAATTCTTGATATGCATAGCCTTATGTGAGAATCACAATCCCTCTCCAATTCTGGATCAGCACATGATCATTCTTGCACTGAACTGCTGTTCCCTGCTCCAATAAACTCAACTCAGATATAATTACACCAGAATTTTACACAGCTCTGTAGTTCCAACAAGTTTGGTCTATGCATCTGAGTTTAAAACACATTGCATTTTAACACCATATGTTTGTAACTAGCAGACAGACCTTGCCAACCCTGAGAATCAGACCAACTACGCTGAGTGCACCAAAGCTTCACTTCAAATTCCAGAAATTAGCCATTACAATATCTGTTTCTCCTTATGGCATTGGCTGATGATTTGTTGAGATGTCTTAAGCAAAATGAGACTTTCAACTGTATTTATTTGTTTGTTTTGCTAGACTGTCATACCTTTTTTTTTCTGGTTTTCTTTATGTTAATTCTGTATATTCAGAAGACACACTGCAAGCTCCAGATCAACAGCTTTCCTTTTATGTATTAACAAACGTTCCCTGGAGAAGCATTATGCACTTAAAGTGAGAAAAAAACAAGACAAACAAGAGATAACAAATGAGCAACGCCTCACATTAAAATGCGTTTCAACTACTAAAACCTCCAAATAGAAATGAGAAGAATATGCAATGAAATAATTAAGAAATCAATTTTAAGCTGGGATTTAAAGAGCTGTGTGAGCCAGCTGTACAGACATCATAACAAAGGGAATAACCCCAAATGAGAGCCAAATGAGGAATTGCACAAAACTGTGAGACAGCAGACAGCAAGAGGGCTGGGGAGCAGAACTAAATCAGAAACAGAGTGGAAGTTACAGAAGCAAAAAAACCATGAACCATATGTGAAAATATTCGCAACGCATTAGTGTTTAATTAGTATAAAGGATAAGAACACTTAGCAGAGTCATCATAAACAAAGATGAATGGAAAACGTGCTACTAATAAAAGCGGGCACTCTAAATGCACTACAAGTGTAATTTGATCAGCCACAAGTTCAGATGTAATTTAAAGCAAAAAAATAGTATTTTGAAACAGCATTTTGCTACTGCATCAAGTGGTAGAAAATAAAGTATTGAAGCAGACATTCTCATCTGAAATTCCAGGTATTTTGAAAACAAACAAAGAAACCCCCACAACTGTTCACTATCCACCAGTCATACCCAAATTTGCATTACAATTCCATTTTGAATACGCAAGATTTGCCTTTCGGATGAAGAAGGTGAAATGACCTTTTCAAGTTTTTTCTCAAATCATTTTTTGCTTGTGTGAAGGCTCTGAAACAGAGATCACGCTGCAAGTTAAAATTAGTATAAGAATGAAACAGTAGGTCCGTGTTATGTTCTAGTACATTCATTTTTTACAGCATACTAACCTGACATAGGTATCAGCACAGGTTAATTGCTTTCAAGAGAAAAACAATATGCAACAAGTAGGGCAAAAGGAGAGCAAGAGAAACAAAATGGGTTTGAAGGCCTTTGTGACCTTCACAAACACTTTTTCTTAAAAAGGAAGGTGTTAGAAAAGTCAACTGCATATATGCAAGTCATTATAGCTACCTATAGCTATGTACTTATTGATGATTTATGGCAGAGTCACACCCTCACATCTTCCAAGCAGGTACAATCTCCTTAAGTTGTGCAAATACATGACAATTTATTAGACCTCATAAGCTTCAAGCTTTAAAATGAACAAGGAAATTCACGGTAAAGTATGGAAACAGAAAACAAAATTATGAGATGAGGAAAGTGTAAAAAAAGGTCATTTTCCGTGATAAATATTTACAAAGTCTGCTCTAAACGAATGTGAAAATTTCAAGCAGCTTCACCCTTTTTTGAGACTATGCAACATCCCAGGGTACACCTTCAAAACTTATTAGATTCATTTGGAAGCATAAACAGAAATTGGAAGACCATCTGAAAGGGCACCACTCCTCTATGTTGTTACCTCTAAAATCAACATTTTATTCAAGATTAGTTCCTCAGATGCAGCAAACTATGCATTTCTATGTCATTGTTTTCCTAACAAATCTTTCAACCACAATTCCTGTAGAGGAGTAAAAGTGCATTTAACAAAAATCTAAAAGAAAAAATCATCAATTGAAAAATAAATTTTAGGAACTGACATTCCAAGAAATACATGGAATTGAAAATAAAGTTTCACTAATGGAAATCAGAAAAAAAAAAGAAATCAGGAATGAAACAAGAAGCAATACTGAGTCATTTTCCACTGTAATTCTAAATTCATTAAACTAAACGAACATCCTTAAATCTAGAATATTCAAGACAGAATGTGAAACTTCATTTCATAAGCATCTATAAGGAGTAGGAATACAGAGGACTGATTGCTTTTATTTAATGCTACATACTTAAGAGATCACAAACCATAACACAACATATAGGACGATTTTTAAAAGAGGAAAAACTGTCTGTAAGAATCATTACCTGGTTTTTGAGCATCCATACAACAGTCTAGGGAAGTATTTTAATTCTTGTCTTCAGACAATGGAAAAAAATTTCAAAAAAGGTGAAGTGCAGCAGTTGTGCAATCTCATGTTTTAACTACAATATGCCTATTTAAGTTGCCTAAATGCCCATACAAATTATGTTACTAGAAATTGCTGTGGATGACCAGTGTCTTAGAATTCCTCCTTTAAGGAGATATCTTCTCAAGACTGCCACATTTAGGAGGATGCAGAAATATACCTCTTTGCTGAGATTTTGCAAATGAATATATTAATTAATTCCTGCATCCTTGACTGAAAAGTCAGATTGAAAGCCATGCACCATAAAGAAAAACCAGATTTTCCATTCTTGCAGCACAAACCAGTTGAAATTACATATTCAACATGTTCATGTACTGCAGAACACGACAAAGATAGCAGGAATTTTAACTAATTGCTTTGCATCCAGGATTAGAAGAATGTATAAGGTAAAAATTCTTTTACAGTGGCTGCATCCTTAATTTAGCACAGTAAATAATGGGAACTTCATATACAAAGATGTGAAGCACCCAGTTGCTTGGATTAAATATATCAGTTTAAAAAGCAAACCCCAAAAAACCACCCTGTCTACATATCTGTTTACAACTCGTGAATGAGACACTTTTCACAATGAAGAGTGATTGGAGTCATCAATAACTTGATGCAAAACATTATCCTCTGACTTTTTTAGTTTCTAGACCTCCTTGCTCTCAAAGATAACATATACAAAGGTTGCTTTGCTTTTCCCTTCTCATTTATCCCAACTGTAGCAGTGTACAGCTACCAGTGCTCCTGCCAGTTTCAGTTCTGCCCTTCAGAGACTAACGGGCAGCAGGAGTTGTCACCAGTTTCTCCCAGCTGCTTGGAAATCTCAAGAGACTCAAGTTCAAACAGACATTAGGGCTATTGGAAAAAGAGCACAACAAACACCAGGAGACTGTTTCTCTTCTCATTCTGTTAGGAAACAAAAATTGCTCAAAAGGAAGAGACAAGAATTCTTATCCAGAGATGAAAAGTGAAAAAACTCAATGCAAATAAGCTCTTCAGGGTTGCTTGAAGAAGGCCTGGAACTTTGTGTGGGCATGCAGGAGAATATTCTTACAAATCTACAAATAGGTTTACAGATATTGTTTATTATTTGCAACCACCTTCTAAAAACATGACTAAACTTAAGAAACTAAAAACTTAGCATGAAAACCTGTATATCATATTTTGGTTCATCCTCAAATTCATCCACAGAATGATAAAAAGCATCCAACAATTCCAAAACACCTTAAGCACTCATTTGCAAACAGTTTCACAGCCACAGGTTATCTTCTGCACAGAAACTTGACAAGCAAGGATGTTGAACTAAAAACAAAACTCTGCCTTAAACTTTGTAATCTGCTCACTCAAAATTTGAGCTGATGAGTTTCACTTTTATCTTGTAGCTGGTTTCATGTTGCAGTTCTTAGCCATTCTGGTATTTGGGGTTCAGTACTCTCAGCCGATGCCAAATCTAATGCTCTTGAATGACTCCTGTTACTCCATCAAGCACCTGGTACTGTTTGATTTGCTACCCTTCTTTAGCCACTCTCGGGTTTAAAATGTTGAGGTCGGCAGCCAACCAGCACTGAGTAAAGATACATATATAAACCCAACACACCTACATTTACTAATTTTTTGAGAGCTATCAGACAAATGATTGGTACCTGCAACCGCTGTTTTCATGTGAGTATCCAAACCCAAGACTCTTGTACATTTTGGAGCGTACAATTAATTAGGAAAATATCCCTTTGGATCTTTACCTAATTCTGCATCCATTTTAGCCCAATACTTCTTTTCTAAGCACTTCTGATTGTCCAGACTTTTCTGGGAGCTTCCGATGCAAGGTATGCCCATAAACTCGCAGTGTTCAATAGTTCATTTCCTACAGACATGTTATGCTGCTTCCATGAAATGAGGTGACTTGTTACAGAATGTGAATGTGAATATACAGCATGTAGAATATGACAATGTAGAATATGACGATGTAGAACAGCTGAAGGCCTCAAGTTCTGTAGTGTATCAATTTCTTACTGAAAGTATCCCATTAAGTGAAATGCTTTCACTGACATTTAATTTGTTTAGATAGAAGAATTTCCCAGAAGCACAGAACTATAAATTCTACAGAATCATGCCAAGATAAGGAAAAAAAAAAAAAAAGAGAAATAAGGAAACCTAGAAGCGAACTTACTAAATTATTTTATTGCCTGAAGTGAAAAGCAAGAGTAAATAAATAGTTAATTTTTAATACATTAAATAAGTTTATTAATCACAACAGAGGTTGCTTATTACTCATCCGTGAAAAATTGCTCTCTTCTTTTTATTTTTTAGGGCACAGAATTTTATACATCTCCTCCTCTTCGTAAAACTGGGAAGTATGACTAAGGAAAGCCCAAGTGCGGCAGATTTCACGTACGGTGGGAACGGCGTCACTGTGGTCCAGCTGTTTGCTTCTCGCTCGGCCCTGTAACAGCAGCCGCCGGTTCCGGGGAGCCCCGGCCGCGCCCGCAGCGCTGCACGCCCCGCCAGGTGCGGGCATCGCGGGCCAGGAGCGCGGCCCC
>VZTA01023060.1:403229-430772 GCA_013398855.1 Mohoua ochrocephala | reverse complement strand
CTGCCGCCCCGCCGGGCCGGTGGGGAAGGGAGGGCTGCGCCCGGGCGGCGGGGGCGGGCGGCGAAGTTTCTTCCCTTCCCTCTGGCTTCGGAGGTACCTGTTTGTATAATAATGGGTGGTAACGGTTTGGCCGGGGGCCCCCGGTCCGCTCTCCGTGCGTGTGTGACCAGCTGCTGCAGTCTATATAAGGAATTACATTTACATTTCAGACTTAAGGGCTGCTGTGGGGTGGTGTTTTTTCCCCCTTTGGTACGTGTGTTACTTTAAGATGCACTGGGAAGGTACACGGCGGGGGGAATAAACGCTCGTAACACCCACTCTCTACTTATTTTCTGGAAAATGGAGAAGTAGTTCGGTCCTCGTAGCACGAGTCTTCGCAGGAGGATGTGGAGCAGGCGATTTTGTAACCCTCCTTGGCAATTTTAGGTTTTATGTGGCATTTCCTGTGCAGGGTCACAGATAGGAAGGCTTTGCCTGCGATCTGAGATGTTTTCATATGCAGTGAACGGTCTCCGAAATAGATCGGAGTCACGATCGGTGCTTCACCTCTCTAATCCTGACTGTTCGGGGCGTAACGTGGTGATAAATGACGGCCTTTCCAGGGGCTAACGGGTTGGTTTGATTGCGTTGAACTTAAAAGGGTTTTCTTATTTTTGCTGTGTGCGTTTTCTAGCAAGTATTCTTGTTTGCACGCTCATGTTATTAATTCCTTGTCCTAGTGTAAATATTTATATTTAGCTCATGATTTGGCTGTGCTAAAGGTAAGTTTGGAAAGTGCTTTTCTCTTTACCTTATTAAAAATGTGGATGATCAGAGAAAGGGGCTTTTCTTGTTGCTGACGACATGTGTGTGACATGTGAGTCTGAACCACCCAGCGTCTGTGCAGGAGCTGTAAACATGTTTACCTGAACAGGAAAGAAAATGGATTTTTCTCTTAAAGATCCAGTGATATGAATACCATACTCTTAAAGCATATCAACAGATGACTCGAGAGAGAAATTTTCTGAAAACCTGGATTTTGAAATCGACGGGGAAAAAAGATCCTTGATTGCTGCAGCAAATGGCAACTTGTGCAGGTAGAAAAAAAAGATGGTGTTTAGTTTTCTCCTGCATGCATGTCAGCCCCCTCCTGTCTGCTGCTTTCGTTCTCAAGGGAGGGATTTATTTACCACGCTTGCTGTCAGTGTTTTTCCTTTGTGCTTAATATTAGAAAACCAGATTTAAGGCTGTTTAGCACAAAACGTTTTGTCTGCAGCGTGTATCACTCGCAGAAAACAAAAGGTGTATAAGATGCGGTATCATTCCAGGTATCTTTCATCTTCATCACTTTTGGACCTCATTGCTGCACCCACTTTATTATAAAAAGCCTCCGAGTCTTTATCAACTAGTTCTGCAGTGTAGAATGTAGCGTGTCTTGGTTTAGGCTGCTTTTGGTTCCTTTTATTGAGGAATTAAAACCAACTTAAGTCATTGTGCATTGAAGCATCAGGATCGGTTAGATAATAGAATCGGGATAATAGAGATTTCTCAGCAGTGGGTTTATGTTTGACTTGCAAATATTTACTAAAGAAAATGCATAGAAAAAATGTTAACCCTTTAACCTTTAAAATAAATAAGTATGAGGCTTTTTTTCCCCTAAGTCTCTAAATGCACTTGGTTCTTACAGGTATCTTCTGTTAATGAGCAATGAGCATAGGGGAGCCGCACCAGAAACTGGCTTGTCCGCAGTATAAAAAATAAAAACATAAAATAAATTTTATGCTGTTTCCTTTCCACTTTCCCACAGAATATGAGATTATTACAGAGAGATTGCATTAGACATCCACTATGGCAGTTAATAATACTGGGCTATGGCATCCAGTTATTATACTGTAAACTTTTCTTCTGTTTATCTCTAGTTAAACTTAGACAGCTATTCTTGTACTGTAAACTTTTGTTTTGTTTTTTCTTTTTTCCCCCCACTTTCTCTCTGTGTTTGGGAGCCATCCTGGTGCATTAACTCTAGCTGGAAAGACAGTCTTATCGTCTTAACTCCAGAGCTGGTTCCTTTTCTACCTTGTTTATTGGTCCCTACAGGAGATCAGCAAAGAGCCGATTGGTGCTTCCATTAAAGCCTCCACTTACAAGGAAATCTGGCACTTCCTACCTGAAGAAAACTACCCTGTGTCATTGTCCTTAGTTCTAGCCAATACACAAAAACATCTGCTACAGCAGAAGAGTTAAAGAAGTGTTGAGATCATGTGATAAAGCAGAAACATAGTGCTGGTTGGGAGTCTCTCATCTTATCTACTTCTTCCCCTTCTCCCCTTTTTTTGATAGAAAAATGAAGAGGAGGAGAGAGAGGCATGGTTTGGGTATTTTTTCCCAGTCGTCTGCATAGCCACGCTCTTGTGAGACTCTTGTGTAAGCTTCAAATGGGTTCAATATTAGCAAAGGTTTTCTTATTCTGAGTTGGTTTGCAGTCAGGATTAGTTGCTTTCTTAGCTTCTCTCATGTATGTTATAGGATTGTCTTAGTTCTTATTAAACAGCAAAACTACAAGTGACACACATCTTGTTCTTCAGCAATGCTGTGAGATAAGTGAAACAAACAAAATATTTAAAACTTTCCTTACTAGAGTGTTAAAAATATATCAGCCTTAAATATAGATGTTCTGAAAATAATGTAAGTATGCCTTCAGCTTTTCGGATGCATATTTAATGGTAAAAAGAAGAATGTATGAATCTGAGTAAATTCTGCATGCTGTCA
This sequence comes from Mohoua ochrocephala, assembly GCA_013398855.1. NCBI lineage: Eukaryota > Metazoa > Chordata > Aves > Passeriformes > Acanthizidae > Mohoua > Mohoua ochrocephala. The sequence goes on along the minus strand of VZTA01023060.1, from coordinate 428,024 downwards.
GGTACATGTGAGGAGAAGGTATAAGCCAGCCTTTATTTATTTATTTATTTTACCCCTTGGTCGCAGAGAGTTCATTACTAAAAGATTATGTAGATTGACTCGTTAGAGTGCTACTTCAGTTGCTTTACAGTTGTTTCTCCTCTCTTTTTATTTCTATTAGATAACAGTTTCATATAAAGTTTTGCTACCAGGCTCAGCACTGTAAGAAGCCTGTAAGTCCCTTTGAATAAGGCAAAAGCATGGCCTATTTCTTTTAGGTACAAGGTGTTAACTACTGGCAGGATGTCAGGTGTTAGTGACACTTGGGATGCAACATTCCTTGTTTTGCCTGTTTTCTCTTGCCCCCTTGCCTTTCTTTTTCACTAGGTATCATGTTTTCACTCTAGTGTTAATTTAAATTTGCAATTTGGGATTTGTGGAATGTAGCCAGAGTTAAAATTCCAGGCACAGTGAACAGGTCTACATGGACAACTGAATTAACTGTTTGAGACTAGGGAAACCTCCTCTCTTATAAACAAGTGATACTTCTGTTTTAATGTTAACTACTGAAATATAATGAATTCTCTTAAAAAGGTCACTGTCTCTTCATTTTTCTGTCAGCAATCAGTGCTTGTTATTTTAACAGTTGTGAAGCAGGGTGCCTTAAGGTAATTAACTGCCTGAGGCAGTTGGTTTTTTTTAAGGTGATTTGTTTCCTGAAACAATTTTCCTTGCTTGTGGGGCTCTGTACATGTGCTGAAAGGCTTAAGGACAAGTAGCGAGAAGATGAAACTTTCCTTCTGGCATGGGCTTCCTTATCATAGAAGTCACTCAATTTTTTTTTAGTTAGAAGTCTGAGGATTTGACTTCTTTGAATTCAGTCCAAATTTTCTGTTGAATATTTTTAGTTACATCAGATAGACTCAATGGGGAGGGGTTTCTGTGGACTTTGGGCTTTATGACAGGTCCTGTTAATTGGCGTTACTGACTTTGGTTGGGCCCTTGCTCTCTGTAAGCAGCTCCTCTGTGGACAGAGCAGGAAGAAAGGGTTCTACAGCTGTTCCCTGTTTCCTTCCCCACTGAGACTTGGGTTGTGGTATTAACCTGTAATTTCTTCTTATAGAAGTTTTCCAGTGGTGGGGGGAGAGGCTGAAGTACTCTGAAGTCAAAATGTCACTGTAATGCCTTTCTTCATGTGGAAACATCTGTTTTAATAGATGTTTAAAATGCCAGCAAGGGATGGCAGACATTTTTAACATGCATGGGACTCTGTATTAGTATGGTAAAGAAATAAAATTAACTTTTGAGAAACTTGGGTTGTAGGTTTTTTGCTTGTTTGGGTTTTTTAACTGATTTTTGATCAACTGCTCTCTATTGCAGAGAAACTGCTGGAACTACATTATCTGGCCAAATGCCTCTTAAGAATCCCTGCTTCTAAATTCAGTCATTATTATTTACCAAAAATATAAGCTTATTGCCCTCAAGTCATTAGCTGTTTGTAGTCACTTCAAAAACATTTAACTAATTGATATTGCAAGCTAATTGGAGTAGATGTGCTTTCTCAACTGTAAACCTGATCTTTAACAGTACATACTGCATCTCTGGAAATCATAAGGATTCTACTCATGATAGGTTTCAAATACCCAAAACTGGAGGTTGAAAACCAAAAATTACTCTGTTTTTCATACCATATTGCAAAGTACAGCTCCAGATTAATTTTCAGCTGATTAATGTCAATGTTCCTGAATTTTTGGTGGTTGTTATGTACATTTTTCAAGAGGACTCGCATGTAGGATCTTTTCTGTTTTGGGCAAGTAAGCAGAACGCCGTCTTTCATTTGTGGTCTCAGAAACATTGGTGCTTCATTCTGGCAGCTATAATAGGCCTGTTATTTTTGAGAACTAAATTCTCAAGTGACTTACCCAAGGTCACACAGGAAGTCCATAGCAAGACTGGGTCTCATTTTTAATCCTCAGGACTACTCTTGCATTAGGCTTGATCTAGAGCCTTAAAGGGAAAGAATAGTTTTGTCATTTGATAGTTACTATTCCTTTCAGCTTAATTCTTTAAGTTCTTTCATATTTATTGTTTTGGAATATTTGTACTTTCAGCAAACAAGTGGCAAGATGCAAAACTCAGTTTTGTCTTTAGCCATTTTTAGATGGTATTAAGATAGGAAACATCACCAATGAAAATACTGTCTTCGTAGTCTGTGTAATGATGTGGCAGAGAAGTAGAATGTTGTCTTCTGGTGTGTTTTGTATTCCCAAATCTGAAGTTCAGTGATGTGAGGGTGGACAAATCACATCAGGAGGGAATTAGTTAAAGACTACACTGTTAACATCAACACCCCTACTGGGATGTGGAGGGTTTTAAGGGGGATGTCTTCTTGGAGTTTAACATCTGGGCAGAAATGATTTCATCAGATGTTGGTTTTGTTGTGACAGTAATGACTAAAGAAGAGTCTCAGCATATTACCAGTGTTTCTAATATTTGAAAATGGTAAGTAAATAAAAAAGCATGAGTTGTCCTTAAACCAAAAATTTCCCAGAAATGTGTGAATAGATGCTGGCCCTGGTAAGTCTGCTTGACTGGGACAAACACATGCAAGTGTAGGTCTTACCACCACAGCTGCTTGTCACAGGTGGAGCTGTGTGGGAAGTGGCTGTGGGCGCAGGTGGGTGCTGCTCCTGCCCGGGCAGCGTGAGGCAAGGTGGGTGTGAAGATGTGTGGTTAGCTCCAGTCACGAGATGCTGCAATACATCAGTTTGGGTAGGGATTCTTTCCTGCTGAGGAAAATGCTGTTTGAAGTCTTTAGTAATTTAAAAAAAAAATTTAAAAAAATGGACAAACCCTGAAGCAAAGCATTGAGAGCAGAGGGTTGTGTGCATGAGTGCTGGATGGGTGAGGCAAAGCCTGTATGGGGAAGGAGGGAGAGTGGAGTAGGCAGGGGAGTAGTCTGCTTCTCACTGAAGGTCTGATACCTGATTTCTGATGCACCTTGCTGGCCTTGCAGGGAGGAATGTATTTGGCTGCTGCATGAGAAGATCACAGCGGTAAATAGCTTTGACCTCAGTTGGCTGGGTGATGCCTTGAAATATTGGAATTGTTGCTGAGTTGTATAGGGGGTTTCGTGAGTGTATTTTTTTGTCGTGCTTTCTGCTTCCATGTTATGTTGGCAAGTTTTTTAAACCTTTTATAAACCATTGCCTCTAATACTCTGAGTTGATTTTTTAGCTAATTGTCATGTGCTCATGTATTACTCAGTCTTGGTTTGCTTTTCTGGTTGTCCAGTTCCTTGCATCTTATTTTTAAGGTGCTGGAAAGAGTAACAGAACTTTGATATTTTAAAAAAACTATTCACAGTTGCAGCTTTCTATTCTTTAGTCTTTCCTTAAAAGTAGTCATCTCATAGAGTTACTTTCAGTTTTCCTACTGAGGAAGAGTTTGTTTATTTAATTATCTATTTATCCCTTTCTTGTATAGATAGGAAGTATTCCTGAGTGACAGTCAAGGAGAATGGGAAGTCCAGTCAAGGGGAGTGAGACTTGATGGGTAAAATACTGACTCCAGTTAAATGCAGCATAGCTTTATAAATCTATTCCAGTACTCCTGAGAAAAATACTACTTCCTTCACACAGTATGTAAGCACCTTTCAGGCAGTAAAAATATATGTACTGAGCCTTCTCTTCCTGTATCTTGGCCTATACATCCAATTCCTTGTGTGAGTACCTGGCAGCTTACATTCATGTGTTAGGAGGCTAGGTGATGGTAGAGTAGAAAGAAGAAACTTGTTAAATTTTTATCTGTGGGTGGAACAGCCAGGCAGTGATTCAGATGTTTCAGTTGGGTAGTGCTGAACATATTAACCAGGTTTCTTTAGACTTGTACGTGTGTCCCCAGAAGGGACAATGGAGAAGAAAGGAGCCTTTTTTACTTTGCCTCACTCTGATTGTCTCGGATGCCGTTACTGTAATGTAACTATATCTTTTATTTTAATATGCTTTTTCAGAGCAACAGAAGTTAACTAAAAATATACTTTCTCATTTTTGAGAAGTCAGTACTGTTTGAAAGCAGCCTGTTTCAGTTCTCTCCTTTTCAGCTGTCATTCCCAGCTGTCACAATCTCCTTGATGTGAGGACTGTTGTTTCAGAGCAGTTTGGTTAACAGCTGCTGTCACCCAAAGGTTAAAACCTGAAAACGGGCATCCTTTACTGCTTCCCTTACAAATATTTGCTTTCTGTTTGGTAGCATCTTTCTTGTTGCTCTCCCTTCAATGTGTTCCATTGATCCTATTTTTGGAGAACTGTGTAAAGCAAATGAACATGTCTAATGCTGAATGTGTTCTTTGGGATGTGGTAGGGTGCTTAATTATGACTGAAAAGAGAGTAAAAAATAATTCTGTGCTGAGATGACATTGCATCCTGTTCAGTCAGGATCTGTGAATATGAGTAGCAATCCTTCTTCAGTGAAAGGACACGTAAAATTAGTTCTTTAAACACCAAGAACCCTCTGTGATACTGGAGTGTATCAGAAGGAAAAGAAACAACTGTTCGTTAACTAACCGTGTAGTATTCCATACTTCTTTTGATGCAGATATACTCTCTTTCTGCAAGCTCCTCTGTTCTTTAGCTTCTCACAGGTCAAGTGATAGATCAGGAACGCTGGAGAAGCTGGCAAGATCATTGGAGATAAATGAGTTATAAACCATGCCATTCACCGTGATCCTGAGAGTGACTTTCATGGACAACACTTAAAGTAAAGGGGTTAAGAGTCTGATGTGGTGGAGAGTATTTTTACCTATGAACTACTGTGCCTGTCCTTGTTAGGATCAAATGCTAGTTGGGCCAGCGATGCTAGGGAACACCTTCAGTTATTGTGATATAAATTGTTTTCATTATTTCAGCAAATGTCCCTTTCCAAATTCTCTTTGATAGCCAGCTGACAGACACTGAGGGCAATTTTCTGTTCTATTTTGCAGGCATCCATCCACAGATGTGTGTATGGAAAAAAGCAAAATGATATTACAAAACATCACAAATGTGGCATGATTTGAAAAAGACCTGGGGAAATCTATTCCATCTGAAAAAGGGCAAACTAAAGAACAGAAAATCAGGCCTTAACTACAGGGCTTAAGTTGATTTTTTTGTTGAACTGGTAGATCCCTAAAGAAGCAGGTTGGGCTTTTTATTTGTTTGTTTTCCTAACACTTTCCCCCCTCACCTGAGCTAACATAATTTTTATTAATGCCCAGAAGCATCAGGGAGACGAGTTGTCCCCTTTTCTAAAACGCACTTGTCTTTAAACAGTTTTTCTGTTTTTAATGCCTTGAGGTATTTTTGCCTTGTGTGCTTCCACATATGCATCAGATTTTCCTTCTTCACACCTTCTAGTCCATTTTATCATTCCTCTTAAGTTCCTGTAAGCTATTTACTGTAAGTCATGTTAAGTCTTAGACTGGAAAAGGAGATACTGTTCAGAATCTGTAACCTGTTTAATCTCCCATCCTGTTTTGTTTATGTCTTTCCATAGCCTTTCCTTTTCTTCATAGTATTCCTGGCACAGCTATTTGGTTAAGTCAAGCAAAATAGAACCAGTCACACACTACTGGATTCATTCTTATGCTGTTGTTCACAGGAAGAACCTAGGTACAGTTTGCCCGGTAAAGAGCATGAGGTGGTGAATAAGGACTTTGAAGCAGATTTGGAGCTGTAATGACTGGCTTCCTTCCCTGCTGCTGTCCCTTCCCCTTCCTTGCAAAGCATTTTCATTTGAAATACTAAGGTGTGGTCATTGGGCATATCTGTTCTCAACTTCCAGTAATTTTTTTGCTCACTGCTGAGCTGCACCATAATTACATATGCAAATGTAGTGGTTTTTTCCCCCCTCTTACCTTGTACATGTGGGAGAGGAAGATAAGGTTGCAGAGTATCGTCGGGGATGTGCTGCTGTTGAGGAGGTGCTGCAGATGGCTGCAGAAGGAGACAAGTACTCGTCCTGCAGGACGAGGCTCAGCAGGGGATTTCAGAACTTCCATGTCTGAAAGGCAACAAGAAAACAGTATTCTTGCCAACTTTAAACTTTACATAGGAGCAGATTGTTGGATGGCTTGTTATAACAACCTATTTTGATACATTCTAGCTACTGAGTGCTGAAAGTGAATTTGCATTTCCAATAGGGATTTGTTTTGTAGACATATATGCATGTATCTATATCTGTAGTTATATCCAATAATTTAATCTATTAGACTGGCTTGAATGCTCCCAGCAGCAACACAAGGTAAACTTCTGTTCGTAAGTGTTGTAACGGTAGTAAAACCACAGAGACTAATTCTATGGAACAGACTATTCTGTCAACTTCTGCCCTTCATGGTAAGGCTTACCTTGTACATTTTCCAGATTGGGAATTGACAGACATACTAAATTCCTGGAATACTAAACATGATTTTGAGCAAATATTGGAAGACAGAATTGGTTCTATAGTGCAATCAGAATGCTGGGAGACTTTCCGCACAAAAGCGAAATAATAACTTAGAAATGAGAAGCAAAATTTGATTGGTAGTTGTGGCATAGGAAAAGGGAAATAGTTCCAGTGACACGTCACACAGTATAACGTGCCATGGTTCTCTGTGTTTCACCACGTGATTAATCACGCCTGCATAGTTCATGTGGTAGTTACACGATGGAGACAGACACCTTAAAAAGATGAGCCCGGTTTTTACTTCGGCGTGTGAGTGAATAAAACTAGTGGCAGACTCTCTGTTTCTGTGAACTAAGCCAGTTCACACTGAGAGAATTTTAGCTTTCCAACTGTAAAGGATACAAATAGACTTAGTTGAATAAAAATCATGACACACAGCAGAGGTTTATGATCCTGACAGAAAGTTCTTACGAGATGTTTGATGCAAACTGTTGTCTGTGGCTCTGATGCTTCAGAAATGTTTTTGGCAGTACTGCTTGTGACAGTGCTAAGATGCTTTTCTTCAGAAGTGAAATAAAGTAAGATGATTAAGAACTCCAGCAAATATGGGCATTTTCTTTGTTTCAGTATGAAGTTGCAAGCCTTCTCCATTTATTTATGTCAAGTGCCTGGAAAAAAGTAATTAAAAAGCTCCTTGTTGTGCGCTACTGTATGCAAATCATTTCATTGCATTTGCTTTTTGCATATGTATGGTGTCACAATACTTTGGTATATAGAAAACATATACAACTTTTTAGGAAAGAGTGAGATCTTTTCTGAGCTGGTAAGAAAACAGAAGTGCCGAAATCGAAAGCTTGTCAAATGTCATGTTCTAATAGTTTGCAGTTGCCTATATTTAGTTCTTATTTTATCTTTCTGACTTTCGACAATATTTTTAAGCATTTTGAAGGTCTCGTATAGCAAATTCTCAGAACAAAAATGTTTGTAACTTTTCGAGTTCCAAGGTGCTCACTTACTGAGTAAAGTCTTCCAGATTTGTGCCTTAATGTATCTTAATAGGCATCCTAATGAAGCTTTTTATCCCTTAAATATTTCCCCAACCTGTCTACCTTTAAAGAATTCTTGTACCTTCCTTCAACCACAGTTTTAAGTAGGACTGTCAATCCAGTGTGTATCTTGTTCATTCTTGGTCTACCGTGGAAACACTTTGTAGCTGAAGTGTGTGTGCGCATGTGCAGCTGCGTGTGCTGTTTTCCTGCCTTCTCCTTTTGTCTGTCAAGCTTCTGGCTGATAGCAGATTAGCCATCTGAATGTGGGCAGCAAAGAGTAATGGGCTGTACAGAGTGCCTGGGGCTTCTTGCATACAATAAAACGACTCCATTATAAAGCAAAAAATGACAAGCCTGCCATGGAGGATGTCTGTACTGGGGAGATGGAGAGAGTAGCCTTTGGTTTATGATCATCTTAATGGGTGTAAAATAAACTTAATTTTTTTCAACTGTCAAAAGTATTCCTGGGTGCTTTACAGAGTAGTGCTGAAGGTTCTTCTAGCAGGAAAATGCTTATGAGCTAAATGGGTGATGTACTACTTGCTATTCCTGATTGCTCTATATGTGTGGGGGAAGGAAGGGAGTAACAGCATGATGGCTCAGTTTCATTTTCATCATGCAGGTGTGTGTGGTTTTTTCCTTTCTTTTCAATTTTTTTTATCTCTAATGTTTTGCTTAGTTACAGGATTACATAATCTGCCCTGCAGAAGTGTGTTAGGTTTATTAAGTCTTTTGGAAGACGTGCTAATACAGATTTGAAGGAAATTGGGCCAGGAACATGGCTGAGACACGGAATCCAGATGCTGGAGGAGGACGTGAAATACAAAGCTGTAGAGAGTTGGATCAAGTAGACAAATGAGGCTGTGTGCAGAAGCACAGTAGCAGGAAAACTTAATGAGGAACCTTACCAAGTTTTTTTTGACAGCTGTACTCACCCACTGTAAGAATCTGGTGTTTAAAAAGCCCTCTCAATTGTCCACAGTTTACTGTGTCTGTAAGCAGTAGTGGCTGCTTGTGCACTTCTAACTTCCAGTTACAGCTTTCAAGAAGATTTTTTGTTTGTTTGTTTTTATGGCATTCAAGCTCTAAAAGGTGCTCTCCCCCGAAAAAAACCCCAGGTGCAGTATGTTAATTTATGCTAAATGGAAGATCTTCCTGGTTTGCATCTGCTCAGGAAATTAAGACAGCTTTTGATATATATGAGCTTCCAAACTAACTGGCAAGTCAGAATAAAAACAATTTGGTATATAGAATATGGATGAATTGTTAAAACATGACAAACCTGTCTTAAAATGGTTAATTAAAAAAACCCCCAAACCTCTTAACTGACATTTGGTTTAGGTTGTCTTGCTTGTTGTAGTCTGTTCAATGTGTCACTCTGGCTGCAACTGAAGTGGACTCTGGAAATCTATGCTATAGCAGCAAAATGTATGAATTGCAACTTTTAATAAATAAAATGGGAATATTGTTTGAGCAAGCTTTATTTTTCTCATTCTGTTAGCTGCTGCCAGGTCTCCTTGTGTCCTTGTGACTGTTCTGGACACGGATACTATCTGTTGTGAAGATCACGTCCCTCGAAGATCTCCTTTTAGCTGCATGTTCCACACAAAGTTTCCCCGGTCTCTTGGATTGATTTGCCTTTAGCAAAAACTCTTCCTAAAAATTTCTGCTCCCTTCCTCTCCTCCAATAAAGACTGCTGCCCATCGCCTCCCCAAGCCCCCCCCTCCCCCAAGAAAAAGGAAACAACTGAGACTGAGTATGCCATAGAGCTCCACAAATGCTGCTCCCTTGACAGCAGTATTAATTCTCTTTACATACATTTTTATTTTGCAGTTCAGAATTGTTTCTATGATCATATGAGCTTTTTATGGTGCTGGAGACTGTAGCTACTTAGCAAGGAAGCTAGTGATAAAACTAAAGCTTAGTTAGCTATCTCTAACAGCAGGTGATCTGTAACTGGTGACAAATAAAATACATTCCAGACTAGTTTAAGAGTGATCTTGGGGTTTTTCTCGTCTCCTCTTTCCTTGCCCCATGTGATTGCTGTGGTTTACAGTAGGAAGCCACTAGTTTCTGCAGTCACAGACAGAAAGGGAGGTGTATTCACTGGTAAGTGGTGTAAAGACATCTGAGTAAGAATAAGAAAGTGAACTCTCTTAGGGGACAAGGAGTTAGCTACATATTTTACAGATCTTTCAACATCTGTGACTTAATTTGCACTCCTGAAAGCAGAATGTTGCACATTAATGCAGCTTAGGAAAGTTGCATTTATGAATATGAATAAAAAAAAATCTAGACCTGTTCTTGTCTTTTATAGGATTTTCACAGTTGCACATCAGACTGGGAAGGGTATTGCCTCGGACTGACCTGGCTGGCACGGCTACAGTATTGTGCCATGGCTGGTTTTCAGGACAGATATGGGAAATTGCAGAATAGCAGAGTGGCAGAACAGTAGAAAAATCATCTTCACTTAACCAGAAGGAAATGTGGGAAATATGGGTTTCATTATCTTAAAAGTATTTAGATAATACAAAAAAAATATTCTTTTGGTGGACAGTTTTACTTGCTGGTTTCTGGTTTTTGGGTTGGAATGGTGGCATAGCTGGTTCAAACACCATATGTGGGGAAAGTTTGCAGATATAAAAGGATCTGTGCTAATATATTCCAAACATCCATAAAAGCAGTCTTGTGATGGAGTATATACCATTGAGGGGTGGGGTGTGTGGAACCCAGTGTTCTTTCTTCCTAGAGTTGAATGGTTGTTCTTCATTGGTGGCAAGTGATATGGTATGTCAGTCTGTCTGACCAAGCTGTACACTATTTCCAGAAGTCCCTTTCAGACAAGTTCACCGAAACCAGGAATTTTTGAGAACTCTCTGGGTCCTGCTTTTAGTACCTGTTAGTTTAGAAGTAAACATTCGGTTAACTAGTATGGTTGAAGTTCTCTATTTTAAAATGCACTAGTAAAATATAGTCCTGGTACTAATGAACAGGATTAGCCTTCAGTTATAACAGCCTTTGGGTTGACGCTTAAGATCTCTTTGTAATTTTTTGTTGGCAAACACTAGTACAGCAGGATTGGAATCCTGAGTTTAGGATGTGATAATTAAGAGCACCAGCTGCAGAGCTATGGAGTGCCTGAGGTGGCATGGGGGAGAAACTTGTAAATCTGTATTTTTCAGGTTTAGAATGTAACCAGTTCAGAATAACTATTGCTAGATTTAACTCAAACTACAACATATTTTAAAGCTGTATGCAAGCAGGTTTCTTTTGCTGATTGGAGTGAGGAGGAGGTGGAAAGAGCTTAGTGTCTCCTCTGTGAAGTATCTAATGTACAAACTATGAATTTACAGAAGGCCTTGTGCAAGCAAAAGTGCAGTGCTTGTCACAAAATGAGATGCTTAGAAAATACAGGCCTGGAAGGTGCCTTCTTGTGTCCTTCACATTGTATCCTCCCCCCGGTTTTCCTGTTGGGAATCCTAGTGGCCAACCCTTGCCTTAAGCCTTGATAAACACAGTGCTCTGAAGATGTAGAAGCTCACAGGTTTAAGGGAGCTCTTGCTCCCTACTTCAGCCCAGAGCCATGCAATTTACCTGTCTTTTAATTTTCTGCTGTTTTTCTTAGGTAGAACAGATTCGTTTCTGCAGTAGACAAGTTAGGATACGTGAGATATTGTTTGTTGCCATCTTTTCTGTGTGTTTTAGGCCCTGTGTGAATGCTGGTGACTCCAGCAAACACAAAGAAGAGTCTTTTAGATGTGCTGTATAGACAGATGTTATAAAGCCTCATATTTTTTTTTTCTTGTTCTGGAACTGAGTAGTTCTTAAAAGAAGTTAAATGAGTCAGTGCCATGTTGTTCTCACTCCTGGATGAAGTAGTGAATCCTGTCATGCTTATCTTATCTGGCTGTCCAAGAACGTCAAGATTTTAAGATATGCAGAGCTACAGTGTATTTTCACCTCCATTCTTCCCCCTCTTCCAAGCAAGACGGTTTTAGAGATGGGAAAAAATGCTACCAGAAAAAGCCAAATTATGTTTTTCAGCTTAAATAAGGTTTATGATTATCTCTGCTGTAATAATAGGTGGTGTAGGTTTCTTGGAGCAAATCATGCAGTTCTGGAAAACCTATGTGATTATTACAGAGTACTTCAGTGGACACTCTCTGATACAGTTGGGAACTCTTTAATTTGGGTAACTTGCAGAGACTGAAATGTAATCCTCAGCTGATCAGCCTGTAACGTATGAGAACAAGGAGTGTCAAGTTCTGTTTTGGAGGAAGCACATATTCAAAATCATTCAGGTTCATTCACATGTGCTTGCCCTTAGATTTCCTTTTGATGTTGACTCGTAAGGGTGTTCTGGAAAACGATACATCCAAAAGCATGTTGATATTACTGCCTTGGGATTATTGATGATACTAATCAATACCTCTGATTCTATTTCTTTNNTTTTTTTTTTTTTCCCATTTATGTTAACTGAATCTTATTTCTCTGTACCTCACAGATTCCCAAACTGTCTGGTAGCCATCACAGCCGTCTACAAAACTCAGAATATTCTAAAACTAGTAAGCAACTGCACCAACATGACGAATCTGTTTGCTTACACAGCATGATAGAGTAGGAGGGATTTATGTACCATCTTGAACACAACCTGCCAGGCATTAGGAAAGCAATGTGCTTTGTTCCCAGCAGGAGACAGAAGGGATTTGGAGAGAAGTGAGGCCGGCATTGCCTTGTGATGCTTGTGTTGTCATCCTCACGTGAGAAAGAATAAGGGTTTTTTAGTCATCTCTCCTGTCTCAAACCCTGTAGAAGTGTATCCTTATTTTTGTTGTTTTTCTCCATTTCCACAAGCACGACACTCATGGAAAGCCTACGTGTGGGTTTCCATTTAGGCTTGAGGGCTCTGGAACAAAATATTCAGTCTTTGAGATCGTGTCAATCTTCTACTTACAATGGATTCTTAGTTATTCATGTGGGAAAGGTGCAGATGAAGAAGTCATACTGAGCATCTGCAGGATTCAGGGGTCCTATTTCCTTAGCCAAAAAGAACAAGCATATTTTGTGCTTCCTTGAGAGGTGGTTTTTTTCCCCATTTGTCAAAAGAATAAAGACTGTCTCCTGCCCAAAGGTTATTTAAATTGATGCCCTAGTGTTTGAGATGAGAGCATGTAATGCAACTAATTCCTGTCAGTTAATGGTGTGTGTCCCACTAAACACGGCCCTCTTGCTGCTGCCTTGAGAAGCAGTCAGTGGAGCGGTCCCGTGTCTGCTGTTACCAAATTGTGTGCCTTTGGTGGAAACTGTAGGGAATAAAGGCTGCTTTTTGGCAGATGCTCTCCCAGTGCTTTGGCATAGGAACTAGAGGTGGTGGTAGTAGGAGATGATGGTGTCTTATTCTTCAGCTTTGGGGAAGTCTGGGTTGCTGACAAAGTGACAGAAACACGTCTGATTGCCAGCCATGGTGAGCCAGCATCCTTATGTGAAACCACCTCCTGTAATAAAGTGAGGCTTGAGATTTTCTCTAGTCGAGATGTCTACTGGTGTCTACCCGTGGCAAAATGTTATATTATATGTAAGATGTAAAGACATAGAGTTGTTCCTAGGAAAACACTGCCTCAGAAATGCCGCTTTTAGGGTGTAGACCTCTTTGTCGGCAGTAAAAACAAATAACAACTTGCTTGCTGAACTGTGACCTGTTTTGGAGTGACAGTCTTGCAGCTTGCTGAATCGACAGCTGGGCTTGCCACGGTGCTGCCCGGAGCTGAGAGCGAGCTTCACAAAGGCTTTGGAAGAATACATTTGTTTTCGTTCACTGTTGTTGTTTCTCAGCAGGTTTTCAGTTGCTGCTCCCCCACTTTTAGTAGCCCTGAAGCTTCCCAGCCTGCTACTGTTTCAAGTTAGTTTCTTGTGCGCCTTCTTTAAATATCCTTAATGGCAGCTGGAAGACTCAAATAATATTTGAGAAACTAAGAAAATCAATGATAAGTTATTTGATAAAGCTTTTTGAGCTCTCTGGTTTAGCTAAGAGATTTAAATGTGACTTTTTTCCCAGTTTGAATCAACTAATTAAACCTTTAGTTAGGTAGAAAAACCTGTGGGTTTGTTTTTTTATGTAAAGAGGGAAGCAAATAAATGGCTTGATCAGACCTTCTTTCTAATAATAATTCAATATTCTGCAGATGAGTTATGTGAGTTGACATGAATCTGGCTAAAAAGGAAAATCATCCATCTTTTCTAGATGAGATAGTCCCAGTTGTGAGGATTAAATGTTTGTGCAAAAATTATATTATCTCTGAGCTAAATTTTGCTAAACACGCTATGACATATATTTGGCTGGCATAAACTGTATGTCAGTGTTTGTGGCAATGGGAGTTTAAACTAGTTCATTTCAAATCCTAGCAAGCAGCAGCTGAAAAACTGCTGAATGACCTTTGACATAGGGACCCATGAATGCCCCAAGTATGATTTCACTTTCACCACGTTCTTTGTGAATCTGAATGCTTGTCAAATCAGATGTGTGTTTAGACCTTTTCACTGACTATGCTTGGAGGGAAAGAACAAAGCCTGGGGTCAACTTGGCATAATCCCTGCGTTTATCTTTATTCTATTATAGCGGCTTGTGGGGGATGGAGTTACTATTCTCTATGAGGTGAAAGTGCAAGTAGAGTGTAGGTAGGCTATCCGTCTTTTCTTCCAGACTTTCCCAACAGCCTAACTGGTCTCCCATGATTTACTTGTGTTAATGTATGGCTGACTAGGCAGATTGCTGGTTGATTCATGTGCTTTGCTAGTTTTTCTACCCATCACTATTTTGTAGCTGCTGCGCCTACCCACTGGTGTAAACAAACACGTATCGCTTGTCCTGAGTGGTGCGTGCAGGAGTGGCTCTGTGCTACACAGTGCTTTGTTTTCCCCAGTGGACATAGGAGAGGAAGCGACATGGGTTTTCACATTACAACTACTTTTGCTTCAGTACAAATAGTTTTTTTTATTTTAAGAGAGAAATAGCTTCATATGGTACATATGTATTTTTTGCTTTTGCAGGCTATTAGTCACACTCAAGTAAGGAGTGACTAAGTCTGTTATTACCCATTCAAATTGGGAAAGCCTTTGTCTCTAAGGGAAGAACCGTAGAGTTCTACGAAATTATTGTTACAGACTTTTTGCAGTATTTTTAGATTTTACTCCTCTGGTAGATTCACTTCACAATACAGGATTGTTTCTGTGTGGAGCTGGAGTGGTCTGAATCTGTAAACGAGCTATTGTGTGGTAAAGTACAAGTGGGTGGAGGAACTATATGACAAAAGGCCTAGTTACCTTTACAGTTTGTTCGCTGTACCTCATACACTTTGTTTCAGAAGAAAAGCACTATTCAAAGACTGGAGGATAAGGAGGCAGCCTTTCACACGAGGCTTATGGGAAATTTCTCTCTGACTTGTGGGTTTTCAGCTTGTGTGGATTTACCCTGCACCTTCTGAGGCTTTCCCCGAAACAGCTTAATGTGTCTGTGAACCCTGTGCACCTCATGGGGTGAGCGCTTCCCAGTCTGATGCTTTAGCCAGTGTTTTCCACCTTAACACTTGCACTTGTTTGGGTTTGGGTGTTTTTCTGTTGGCTTTTTAATTAAATTTTGAAAAATTTATTTTTAAGGAAAGAGTGTGTTCTCTTGTGTTTTTTAAAGGCTTCCAAACTAGGAAATAACTCACCCTCATTAACTTCAGAGATTTAAAGCCCATTAAACATCAAGGAGATCTGTCTTTTTTTATATATATAACTAACCTATGAAGAGTAATTGTGAAATCATGAGTGTACTTCTTTAGTTTTTAAACTAAACTTTGAAGCTCGATGTCCTCAGCAGTTCCCTTCAACTTCTTCCATGTATTTCATTGTTTACTTTCTCTTTTCATAGCTTAGAGGATAAGTTCTTAAAAAACCTGTTCATTCTGCTTGAAAACAAATATGCTTCACTCAGTACCCGATTTTCAAATTTAAAACATTTTTGCACAAAGAATGGTGCTTGAGCTGGATGTTTTGGGGGTTTGGAATTTTTTTTTAAAGGAGAGTTGTGTTATTTCAGTCTGTCTTGGAAGAGAGGAGAACGAGTGCTCTGGGGGAGAGCAGGGCTCTGCTTCTGTTGCCTGACCCAGGCAGGCACGGATGGCTGAAGACAAGCAGCTGCCTCATGCTCTCACTGGACATGAATACCCAGAGCCGGCTCCTGCTTTCCTCCCAGGAGCGATGGAAGGAGTACTCTGCTGCACAGGTCACAGCCCTGCACACAAGCTGGAGCTAAAAGGCTTCAGCCCAGCAGAGTAATTTTAAAAAGTATTGGAGGCCTGGACCTATACCTGTGTTAGCTGTCTTGGGCTATGGAGGCAGGCTATGAGGTATTTCATCATCTCTTACTGCTTTAAGGAATATGTTTAGTGCCTTTGTTTGACACTACCAACATAATTTTGCTCAGAAACTCAGGCTGAGCAGCATGGTGTGCTTTTTTACTTGGATCCTGCCCTGAGTCTGTACCCTCTGCCTTCCTATCACAACCTGAAGTGGTTTGGATGTTGCACTTACATACCTGAGTGTCACGAGCCTGCATTTAGGAGCCGACAAATCTACCTATAGTGTTCTTTGTGGCATGCTTAGTTCAATTGTATAATATTAATGACAGCAAGAACTTGCATCTTAAAACTCCCTTCCGCTTGTAGACTAGTAAGTTATGTCTAGAATATGTCATAAAATATGTCACAATGCTTACTGTTTCTCTATATAGCAAAACTCTGAACAGTTCCACCACAGTTGAGTGAAACGGATATGTGTTTTTCAGAGCTGTTTATGAGCTCTCATCTACTAATCTTGGGTACTTGTAAATAATACCAGAAAATCCTTTGCTTGTATTAATCAGAATGAAAAGGCAACAGTCAAATGTTCACTTTTGCAGTTTCACGTTTTTTAATTGGTAAATCAAACATTCTGTTCTTAAAAAGCTATTTATACTGTTACGTAATGACTGCTTTTCTTTTATTTCTGCCTCCCTCCTCTCCTGTCAGGCTATGAAACTACATGCTGTGTAAGAGTTTCTATTTTCTTTATGTTCTCCGTTTCAAAACTCTTTCAAACTTGAAATGTTAAGGGAGGTTTTCTAGTAACTAATGCTCCCACAGCTTCTCTATTGGTTTCCAAGCCTGGTATGTTCTCTTGGGGTTCTTTTGGGTTCTAGTGGTGTGAGGGTGGGATTTGGAGGAGCGTCTCTACCAGCTGTGAAGTGAAAAGGCTGAACTGGAGAAGCCGTGCCGGAGGAAACAAACCCGCTGTTTTGTACCTAGTTGTGAAGCCGATCTGATTTCACAGTTGGTCTCAAATGCAGTCTGGTTCAAGGAGACAGCTATGTACTTCAGTAATACCAACAGCTGACAATTCAGGAATGTAAACTTGTTGGATTTTACATTTCTCTTACTGTCCCAAGCGCAAGTGCCTGGGGGAATAAATGAACTCTAATGTGCCTTAAAGGCTGCCTAATTTTGAATAGTTTAGACCATAAAGGCACAGACAGAAGTGTATTCAAAGCCACAGTTCCTGGCAGAATAGCTGACCAGAAGCCTGCCATGTGGGGGTCCTTCAGCTCATCTGCCCCTGCAACTTGCCATGCTGCAGAGTCTTCTTGCTAATTTGGAAAGTCTTCCTTCTGAGGCCTGGAGCCCAGTGGCATAAAGCATTCCTTCAAACTGGACTGAAATCTATGTTCTAGCTCCCTGCTCTAATTTTGAGCTCTTAAACAATGTAAGTGTGTTGAACATGTGAATGGCCTTTTCTCAAAATGGAAACGGATGGGTTTGTCCCCAGGTTTCTCTCTGTCTGGGAACAGTTGAGTTGAGCCCCCTCAAATGTCTGGCTACTAACAGCCCCAAGGCTTTTGTTTTTGCATTGAGCTTTAGCTAACTACTGTCATTTGATTATGTTGTAGAATGCTTCGTTCCAGAAGGAAAATTAAAAGTCACCTCACCTGTTCATTTAAAAATGACTCTGATCCTGTTTAAGTAGCAACTACTAAAGACTGAAACAAGCCAACAGCTCCACACTGCTAGTATTGTGGAATTGTTTTCCAGGATTTTTATTTGTTGGTTGGTATATGATTTATTTCTTGAAGCCGGTCCTGTCCTGGTAGCTAAGAGAGGATACAGGTCAATCCATATAATTATGAATTTAGGTCCTCGGGCAAAATAAGAGAGGCTGCTACTTGGGATTACTTGTCAAAGTATTAGATGAAGGAAATAATATTCTATCAAGTAAAGGTTTAGGGAAAGTGTTAGGTCTGGTGGTCACGTTGAAAAAGTAAAGGTGAGGAACGGAACAGCTTTCGTCAGACTTCAAGACGGCGGAATAATGCAGAGTCACCGTCATGGTATTTACAGCAATATTTTGCTCAAGTCTTCCTGTAAATGCTGCTTGAATCTATGCTTTTATATCTTGATGCTTGTCTGAAAATCAGTCCTGGTCGAGGTGGCAGACAAGCCCAAAGGAGAGAAAGAATTAATGAATTGTTGATAGAGGTGTCACTCACACTCTACCCTGGAGAATCCTATTCACCCAGAAAGCTGGGTATAGGTGAACGCCCCAGTAGGCCAACTGTTGGCATCTCAAGGGTTAAGAATGTAGCCTGTGCTTTAGCTGCTTTCACTCTTCTGTCCTTTCCTCTGCCTGTGATACTGAGGGACTAAGAGAGAGAGGGATGTTAGCCTGCATAATTGTCAAACAAGTGGTCCCAGTGTTATTCTATGGGCAACCAATTGATGCAATCTGTGGCTCTGTCAACAAGTGGATCTGTTATCTCACAATTGGGACAGATTAAGAACAAGTGGTCAATTTACGGCAATTCAGGGAAGTGGTGCTTTGTTGTCTTATTGCAGTGTCTGAGCATGCCCTAACTCAAATTCTAGCTTCTGTGTTGTAGGAGTTTTTTGGTGTGGGGTTTTTTTTGTTTGTTTGGGTTTTTGTTTTGTTTAGACTACATTATTTTCTTTCTCTCGACCTTTATTTATTTTCTAGTTTGTAAGTCCAGTGCCACGTATGTACATGTGGCATCTGGGGAAAATGTGACACAACTATGATAAAAAGATAAATCTATGTCAGCCCTTCCCTACTCACACAGTTCATGAATGAGGGATGTTTTCCCTGAGCAGTCGTGTGCTGGAAGTCATTCAGATGTGTTGCTATTTTTGAAGACAACTTCTGTAGGGCAGAATCTCTCCCTCCTTATGTATATCTCGGAACTATTTTCTTTTCATGCAGACTGAAACTTGCATGGAACGTAGTTCAGGAATCCAGCTTGTTCTGTTAGCAGGCTTTCTTATTGACTTCTATTTTCCCCTAAGTCCTTTTCCAGAAAAGGTTTTTTTAAAGGACTGTTGTCCCAGCAGTTGCTTTTCGCATATGTACGCTTGGTCTATCAGCATGCCTATGTACTTTGGCTGTATAAATTGTAGGGTTGGCTCACAGTCTTGGGCACCTAAATTTAGATGCCAGGGTGTGAGCTCATTGCCTGTGCTCCCATTATAGTCTGCAGAGACCTAGTCAGTGGACCTGAAGAAGTGTTCAGCTGGCTGAACGTAGGTATCTGCTTTAGGATGAGCAGAATATACCATTGATTATAGTGGGAACTTAAGCAGCTAGTTGATGCAAAAATGCTTGAATCTAGGTTTTACTGTCGGTGAGCTGTGTCTCGCCTTAACACTGTCTTTACCTCTACCAGTTGAAAAACTTTTATGCTCTTTCGCTGTTAAAACCCTCTTAGTGAGTTCTCTCCTGTTTGTTTCTTTTGAAAATAATAATAATAATAGTGGTTGAAATTCCTGAGTGCTAAAAGCTACGTTTTGAAGATGGTACCTGTCTGGAGCTTTCTCTAACAATCTAATCTTCAGTTCTCTGGGACTCATAGACTGGTGTCTTAGTTCAGTCGGGAAACATGCTACCTACCATCCCCCTGCCCCATGTACCTGCCTTCAGAACGTCTTGGTGTTAAGCTGTAGCTCAACCCATCTGACTCAAGTCAGGTTTCTTGTGTCTCCTGCTGGGAAAGGAATGAGCTTCTTGCAATCTGTATGCTATCTCAAAGTGTTGTGAGGAAACAGCAGTGAAGTTGTACTGTTTTCTCTTGTTCAGTTGCATGTGCTATCATAGTTGGTCACAACTAGCTTTTAACTTAAAATGTTAATTTCTGTTGATTACTTAAATAGTGCTTTTGTACTGAAATGATGATCATAAATGGGACTGAGGCATTGGAGTGGGGAGGTTTAATAATGGGAAAAGCTGCTTTTAAGCTTTGAATTGAGATGAATCTATGAAGGACTAATTTTTTTTTTAATAGCAGTGAAATTTTCAGGGCCTTGAGTTCAATGTGATTAGAGTAATTGCTAGTTGTTTCAGATCAAGGAAGAATCAATTGTGTAGCTGAGTAACTTAGACACAAAATGTCTTTTCTTACTCCCTTCTTCTTCTTCCTGTTATGGTAGTAGTTGCTTTCTAAAGGTTTCTTCGAAGCCAGAGTGCACCTCTCTGGATATGCAGACAGCTTGGATTTTGCAATGTCCTCGATGTTTAGAGTGCTCACTAACCACAGGATGCATTCAGTACTTACAGAGTGAAGTGGCTGGGGGGGGCAGCACAGACACAAACTGAAGAATGTGTTTAAACAAATAGATACTTTTAGTTAAATCTCCCACACTGTATAAAGTTATAGCTGAAACTGTTCCATCTTTTAGTGTTCATGCTGTACAGTGTTGTTTTACAGTCCTTTTGACTTCATTTATGGAAATGAATAGATTTATGTTAGAACAGGAGTAGGTTTGCACCGTTGTAGTAAACTAGGGGACTGGTGGAATGCAGAGTAGGCATCCTCTAGGAATTCAGCCTGTAACTGTCTCTCTTAAAATCTCAGATTCTGAGGTAAAGTGATGGGATTGTTTGAAACATCCCTACAGGTGTAGATTTCTCAGGAGGAGATTAAGAGGGGATGATATCACTGTCTCAAACTTCATGCTGATTTTTTTCTTCAGCGTCTTGTTCTGCAGATATAAATACAGGCAGCCTGACAAGTATCTCTTCTTCCTTTTCTTCTCTCCCATAACTGTATCAGTGTAGTATCTGTCTGCTTTGAAACATCAGTTTGTATCTGGGGTTTATTTGTGTCATGCCTTTTACTTGAGAGTTAAACATTCCTATTAAAAATTACAGAGGAGATAAGCCTATATGCATAACTGTATTAGAAGTTTTATATTAATTTTTCCAAATTCCCATTGAGAAGAACTAATTTAATTTCATTGACTAAGCAGTATATTAATCTATTTCTGTAGAAATCAAAATCTCTTGAAGTTATACAAGAAGCTCTATTAAAAGTCACCACATTCCTTCAACGATCTGGAAATGTGATATTTGAGTCAAAATGATCTATGCAGTGTTTTCTTCTGATCCTTTCGTGTTAGTGTAAATTTTAAGAAGTCTTTAGGAAATGCTTTAAAAAAAAAAAAAAAACTCCGCATATTTTTAGCTGTTCCGAATATCCTTTTGAAGAATTCAAATCCATGTGTTTAATAGTGAAACTTATGAAAAGTAATATGAAAGAAACTGGTGATCTGAAAATAATTTGTCCTATATGTGGCAGTAAGTGCGATTATCTACTCAGAAGGAATGTTCACTCACTAACTTTTCATATTGACCTTTTGGGGATTTCAGTCTTGAATAGCTTCAGCTAGAATGTAATTACAGAAAACACTAGAAAGTCTTTCAGACTGTAGTTGCTCACTGCTGCTAATGCGTGCATACCACAGGAAAGGATGGTCCTGAAAGACACTCAGGTTTGTGGTGGCAGCTGATTGTGAGCTTCCAGGACTCTGAAATGGCTCCTTTTTGGCAGGAAAATTGCAGTTGTATATGTCACTAGCGAAGACCAGAGCTAGAATACCATGCCCGCTTCTTGTACCAGCTCTCCAGAATTGTTGCCAGCCTGATATACAGGAAAGATTGTGTCTGTGTTTGTATTAAAACACAAACCAAACTGTCAAACAAATATAAAAAACCCCAACCAAAACCACCACCACCACAATGAAAAAACAACCCCCCAAAAACAAAACACTAAGTTTACATTAAAATTTCAGCAAAACTGTTAGTGCTGAGAATAAAGAAGCATACTTTGAGTTTAGCTGGAGGAAGAGTAGGAAATGTGAGAAGTCTCATAGCTCAGAGGAAGATGCAAAAGCCAAAGTTGGGTAGTTTTGGCAGGTAAAGGTAGGTGTCTACTGCTTCTCAGTAGTTACTTCTAGCATAGCTTCTACTTCTACGTGCCAGATCTTAAAGATGGTTAAATCTGGGGAATTTACCAGATGTTAGTTTATGATGACCATAACTGAATTTCTTAAATGGGCTTAAAAGCCTTTTTAAATAGTAGTTTCTGGGTTAACCAGAATCATGGACTTCTTGAGCTGGTGGCTGAAACTTGTGTTCTGTGCTGCTCAAGGCGGCAGACTAGATAATCGTGCTGGTATCTGTTTTTAACCCAGGGATGGGGGGACACACAATTCTTTGCACATTTGGAAATGAATTACAGTCTAGATATAAGATTTCAGTATTTGTGTTCTGAGAAATGTTCCCAAATTACCGGTTGCTTGAGAAAAGTTGAGAAAAACTTACTCAGATGCTGTTTGGTTAAGATTACATGCATGCAACGCATCTCTAAGTTTGGAGAATATATGCAGCCTTTTTCACAAATACTCTTTTATGTGATAGTTTGACTGTATGTGTTCTACACTTTGTTTAAAGTGAATATGCCTGCATCCCTCTCCCATGACAGAAGCACATTGCACAAAGTTGGTGGGCAGCATTGGTGTCCGTGAGAGCTTTCCACAGATAGCGGAGCTCTTAGGGGTTATTTGCCCCGACAGGGAGATGGGGAAGTTAATTAATAACTGATTCTTATTCCACTTCCACTACTGAGTTTTGTGTGTAATCCAAACAGTTGAAGAAGGATGTTCTTGGGGTTATAACACAAGAATAGCAAGTAAAGCTTACTCTCAGGTAGAACTGTAGATTATTTGCATTACTTATGTGTTCAAATATCAGATTTCTGAGTTTCTGAATAATGCACCTGGCCATGCTTTGTCGGGGGGCTGGGTGATGCTAGGTTCTTTCTTGGTCACGTGTGCAGCAGCTGCCCGCAATAAGCTGGAGATACTCTTGATCTGCACCATCAGTGATATCCAGATTTCTTTCAACTAGATTGTTGTATTGGGAAGAAACATAGTTACGCTGTACAATGTATTGGCTGCTGTTGGCTTCTAAAAGCTCAGCAAGGGGTTGAGTGTACTGTTAACATCCTTCTGTTACAAGATTTATTTTATTGTTTACCCCTCAAGATGTTTGAGCATGTTTTTAAAGTCAGCTTTAAACAGGAGATGCTGTTGACTGGAGTGGAACGGGAAAACACGCATTGCTGATACTGTCAATGATCCTTTCTGCTGTTTATTGAGTGGAATAACTGACAAAGGTGACTGTTTTGATCCTTGCTCAAGTGCTGATGCACCTTAAATCTCTGACGTTTCCATTGGAAAGGCTCTAACTGCATTTTTTATGGCACAGTGCATACCTAGTACTTTTCATTTGTCTTCCAGAAGGGAAGAAAAGTAGTTGGGTGTTTCAGATGGATCAGTAAGGAGAAGGGGGACTATGCTGGTCGTCAGCATTGTTGCAACTCTGATTGCCAGTTATTTTGCAAAGTGATGATAGTGATGTGAAATAGTCATCTTTTTCCCATTCTGCTCTTGCTAGTGCAGTTGGAAGCCACTATGGTTGTACCCTGCCTACAGTGCTGCAGATCCAATGTTTGCTTTTTCTCTGAGGTGGTTTTCTGCTGAACGTGTGTGCTCTTTGGTTATCTACGCTGTGCTTCAGCATACCTGAGGTGCCTGGCCTTCTGGAAGCACAGCCCAACACAACCCTTAACTGCACAGCTGGCAAATGGACTGGTGATGGCCAGGATCAGCTTTGAAATGCTGGCAGCCTCAGGAGCCTGTCTGCTTTCTGTATTGTGCAGGAGTTGTCTGGAGGACTCTGCTTGGTAAACTCTAGGAGATTGCACCCCGTGGATCAACCAGCATCTGCTTTAGTGGATAGGGACAAGAAATATTTCATAAATTGACTTAATAGCATCCTCCTGTAAATGAAACAACGAAGATTTTTTGGGTGGAAGAGTTACCTGGGGAGGAATATCCATATGCAGTGCAATTCTGTTCAATGTAGAATGTAGCTCTTTGCAGAAGTCAGTGAAGAGTTACAATGTCAGTCAACCTCTACAAATTACTTTGCTGCAAGCAACATCGTTACTGTGGTTCAGAAAATCTGGTTCTTTCCTGTATAGTGTTTGTGTGTGAAAGACTGAGGACAGGGGCATCTGTATTAAGTAACTTTTATTTTGTTTGTAAAGGGAATTTCTAGTTGAGTACCATCTCATTAGTTTGAATGGGTCAGAAAAATGTTTCTTTTAACATAAAAAGCAAACCTGTTGCATACAACTTCAACATTTTAGTAGTTTTTTTGCTGCCAAGTAACAGCAGCAAGTTCCTTGCTGCCGTGCCATTAAGATGAAAGTTTAAATAACAGTCTTGGTAACTGAAAGGCATCTCTTGTCCTGTGACTGAATTAATTGCTAACAACGTTATCACACCTGTCAGGGATTTCCTTTGAGGTATATCAACCAACTTTTTTGTGAAGAAAGACCCTTGCTATGATGTCTGCTGGAATCTGGACAGCCGATAACCATTTTTCATTTTGGTTGTTTTCAACCACCAAAGCAGCAGTTACACGATAATGGACCATTTCAAACCAGTATGATTTGCACTTACTTTAGTAGACCTGTTAAGTCAAGTGAAGCAGCTATAAATGAGTCCAGCAGTTTTTTGGGTAGGTTCGAAGAGTTCCCTGAGGAGTAACTTCTGAAAGGGGCCCATAAGGAATTTCTTTTAAATGCTTAGCAATGTTTTTGATACCCTGAACTGTAACAGGTTTTCAGTGTAGAAAGCAGGCAGCTGTCAGGCATGGTTTGGGAAGTTACAGACTGTTAAGAGAAAAGAAAAAAGAGAAAAAAGCTCTATTTGCATGAGACTTTCCTTTCCTAAAACAGTTAGTGCTACCATAGATCCAACCCTCTGTGTCACCAGCATGAGAAGCATGGAAGAAATGCAGTTTTTGTCCCAATGTGTAGGAGTTTGGGAAAAGTCCCATAAAGAATATTTCTATAGCTTTGAGCTCCAAAACCAAACAAAACCCAACTCTCTCCTCTCTCCCGCTCCCCTCCCCCCC